>NQII01001127.1:151926-223419 GCA_002778355.1 Clitarchus hookeri | reverse complement strand
TGGAATTTTTTAATTATTTTAGGAAGTACATTAAAAAATTCAATAAAATTTGCACACCACTCCGAAAACTACTATAAAAGGAGCAAAATTGGGAATGGGGAGATGAAGAGGAAGAAGAAGTGGGCAAACTAAACGCTGAACTAAATAAGGAAGTTTTATTGCACCATCCTAGAATTGAGGATAAATTCTACATTGCATGTGATGCATCGCATGAGGCCATAGGAGCAATGCACTTTCAAGTAAATGAGAAAGGGGAACAATTCTTAATTAGTTTTGTAAGCGGAGCTCTAAATTCTGCAGAAATAGGGTACACTGTAACAGAGAAGGCATTATTAAGTATTGTATTCACTTGCTGCAAATTTAGAACATACATCTATGGTAGGGACACCACTGTACTAACTGATCATAAGGCCTTATGCCAAATACACACCTGCAAACATTTACATGGCAAAACATGGCAGGCACAACATAAATTGTCGCTGATATTCTATCTAGGAGTAGGGAAGATGTACAAGCCGTACAAACCAGGGAATTTCAAGTACATACTCTTAAGAAATGTCTCAGTCAGAAAGAGAAGAGCCTAAAAAATGTGCAGAAAAAAATATAAAGGAGAAAACTGAAGACCCCAGGTTGCAAAAGGTAGTACAGGAATTAATCGCATGACTTAGAGAAATTATTAAATAAAAGTTCACAGTAAAAAATGAATATTTGTTTCAAAATGTAAGTGAAACTGGGGGAAAATGGGTGTTATGTATACCAGAGTCACTCAAAAAGGAACTAAGTTTAGAAATGCATATTGAGTGTGGACATTATGGCGTCACAAACACTATTAAATATATACAACATTTCTGTAAATGCAGGGACATGTACCGTACTGTATCAAATGTTATTTTAACTTGTCAATTATGTGCACAAACCAAAATGATGAATCAAAAGTGTCAAGGTGCCATGGGACATATGTTGGCAACCAAACCTTTAGAAATAGTGTGTTTTGATTTATTTGAACCTTTGCCCACAGGACAAGGTGGTGTATAATATATCCTAGTATCACTTGAAGTTTTCTCAAAATATATAAAATTATACCCTATTAAGAGGGTCCACTGCCAAAGTGGTAACATAAAAAATCATGGATGACTATGTTGTAAATATAGGGCAACCAAAGAAATTATCCCAGGTAATAGACCCAAATTTAACACGTAAGTGGAAAACTCTGACTACTGTGTTAGGGATAGAATTAGGATACAGCCAATCCAGCTGAACGTGTAATGAGAGAGTTGGGTAGGATGTTCCAACTGTACTGCCACAAAAACCACTGCATGTGGATGACAGTGTTAAGTGGTGTAGAAAATTTGATAAACTGTTGCTGGCATAAAAGTACTGGAGCTACTCCAGTGGAAATAATGGGTAAGGGGATGCCAAAGACTGTACTTCAGGAATACATAGCATATCCCAATAATCAGTGTAAACTAGGAAATCAGAAGGGTAAAGTGAGTGAAAGACTACAATTGAAAGCTAAACAGCGAAAGTTGAGATGGGACAAGAATTGTCAACAGGTAGTATTCAAAGAGGAGGATGAAGTGTTTAGTGGCCACACACCATCTCTCATCCCAAATAGATAAAAACATTAAAAAGTTTTTTAAACTATATCAAGGCCCATATAGGGTAGAAGGGAGAGTAGACCATAATGTGTACAGAGTAAAGGATGCAAATTAGCATGTGACCCTACTCAGGCCTTGGAAATCAGAATAATAACTAACAACCTATGGACATTTGTGTAAAAAGAATATTTGTGTTGATGTATCTGGTGTTATGTAAAGAAGTGTGTATACTATAACTGGATTTTGCTTGGCTCTATTGCTACAGGAGAAAGGCATTGATATTTAATTGTAATGATAATTTTGTTTTGGGTAACGAATGAAACCGAAGCAAGTTTGGATCAGCATCCAGGAATTAAGTACAGGAATGACTAAAAGAATGGTTTTAAGGCAATAAATAATAAACGGTAAAACAAGAAATATTGGTAGTCATAAATGTTATGACAGTACAATTTTGAAATGTTATGTGTGGTCAGAGTGAGAGTTTTTGGGTGTTGAGAGAAAATTAATCAGGAAAAAAAATTATTTCTTGTTTTGAGAATATTAGTGTTTAATCAATGGCATGGCAGTGTATCTCTATGGTGGTAAGTTGTTGCAGAAGATGACTAGAGTTCATATTAATGGTGTGAGGCAGGGACCCACTATTTCATGTATTGAGGTGTTCAGTGTGATATAATGTTTCCACACTAATTCTCGAGATTGTTTGTATTGAGCGTGATGTTATGGTGTGATCAGGCCTTAGTTGAACGGCCTGCGTGATCACACCTTCAAACATTTAACCAAGAAACGAGCGTCATTGCAACACCACCAAGCAGAAAGAAGACAGTTGCAGAAATCCCCTCCACTGGCCAGTAAACGGGGCCGCAAAAACAACGCGCCCGATATAGGCTGGCGTAACACCCGGAACAGCGTCTTTTGTCGTCGACCCATCGTTAACCGTCTCATAGAATCAGCCTCCGGCAACATTAACAAGGTAATGACTTTCCAGTTAGATTATAATAAAATGACGTGAGGTAAATATAATGAATAATCATCTTGGTATTCAATTTAAAGCTCCCCCGATCAATAGTAACATAAATAGTAATTGCATAATCCTAATGTTAATAAACCTTATCTTATACTGTTGTGCTCTACCTAATCATGATTCATTACTGAGCTACGTCCCCAGCAACTTTCACGCACGAATGGCTTAAAAGCTAGTTCGTAACAGTGTGTATCTGACCCAGAAAGAGATCGGGCAGTAATCAAGTAGTGTAATATCATGTGTAAATGTTAAATGTCCCCTGGTTGTTCAAAGTGACAAGAATCTCCTGGATTGCTATTGTGTTGTAGAGAAGAAAAAGGTTTTGAGAAAGAAAATGATTAATTATAAGAGGGAAAATTATGCTATCATACATATTTTAAATTTTGAAATTTCTAGGATTTTATATTATTAATGTCTTATGCTAAATAATTGTAAAGGAAAACTATGTCACTGTTAAACAAATTGAATGACATTATTGGTTAAAATTGTATAGAACAGTTATAGGGAGACCATGTTTGTATGTGTTACATAAAACGAGGCTAGGATGTGTTGTGCAAGGAGTTATATAACAAATTATTTCCCTGTAAAGTTGACCTGTTAAGAATAAATCAGTTGTTTTCTTGCATTAAACCATAAGTATTTATGTTTGCTGAGAAAAATACTATTGCGAAGTATTATAGACTGAAAAAACAAAAGTAACTTAATGAGTCATTTGAAAAATGTTTGTCTGTGCACTAATGTTTTTTTTTCCAGTGAGCTGTTGCAATGTTATAACCTATAGATAACGATAGTGTGTTTTCTTGAAATTAAGTGGAAAAAATGTGTTGTAGCAATTCTAGTAAGTCAGCATTAGGTTTGTTTCGGTTTGGACCAAATTCATTAAATTTGTTCCAAACCAGGAGGGGGGAATGTAACATTGGAGTTTTCAGGTTGCTATTTTTATTAATGTCTTTATGATCTCGGATTATTGGGTTGTGCTGGTAAGTCATTAATATAATTTTCAGATTAAGATTTGGTGGGTTATTTAAGTGGAGTGCAGTTTATATATGAACATTTCACGAGTTTTTTGGTGTAGAGGTCAGTTGGAGGTTATTGTTCATTAACCCTTAGAGGGTAGTAAGAATTGCATTTTGTCGGTCACGCAAATTTAAAGATAAGTATCCTGATTGGCTCTCGTCTTGCCATTGCTGGTTGGATGAGTAGTGTGGCGTGGTCAGCCGACAGCCAATTTTAGTGCAGGTTAGAAGAGGGTGACGCTGAAGGTTGAGTCGAGGGCATTTCTCTTCAGCAAATACCACCACCACCGCAGAGAATGGATGTGTGTGTGCTGAGGGGCCATAACCCCAGAAGCGAAATAATGTATTGAGTGTGGAAAGTTTACAGTCCATGGGTAGCATCTGTGGCTAAACATCTATAACTTTTTTGAACTGAACAGTTTTTTCTACTAGGGTGTAGGCAGCCTCGTGTTTACCTCCTTCATAAATTTAGACATGAGCAGTTCATCTGTAATTGCTGCAAGATGTTTTAAGTTTCAGCGTCAATAATATAAATCGAGTGATATTCATTTATTTTGTTTGCGAATATGAGTGGTTCAATAAAAAATTGAAAACAGAATTTCTGCATTCTAATTTAAAAGAACTGTTACCAACCTCCATCTGCAAAATTCGCTGAGCTAGCTGGTAAAACAGCATTATTCCCAGCCGGGCTATAGTTGCAAAATGTCATTCAAAATTAAGGTTAATGTTAGTGCACATAAAATAACTGAAATGTTACAAGGCGTTGCAGGACAGGTTTGTGAGTGGTATTTATAATCATCACATACAACAGAAATTAATTGCGAAGGAATGCTCTTTTGAGGAACCATATGAGAAGGCTACTATGATGGAACAGGCAGAAAAACAACAAAAGTTGTTTCAGACGTCGACAACAGTTGCGATACTGGATGAAGGAGAAGTTTGTAAGGTTATGGAACGAACGCATGACCAGCTGGAGAGGCGAGAGAAGGAAAAAGGTAATGAGGAGAATAGAGAGTGTTTTTGGTGTGGAAAGAGGGGCACTTGGCTAATGTTTGTCAGTTTATGAAGTATAATGGCAATAACTGTGGCAAAGTGGGACATTTGGCTCGTAAATGTCAGAGTGCTAAACCAGAGGTGATACAAACAGTGCAGACGAAGGTGCAAGAGATGGGACAGAACATTATAAAATGATTATGTGCCAGTTTTCCGGAAAGTGAGGTTTGTGCCGTATGCTACAAGAGACAAAGTGGTAGAGAAGTTGGATGGGCTCGAAAAGGTAGGCATGTTAGAAACGATCACACATAGCAGATGGGCTAGTCCATTGATGATAGTTTCTAAGGCAGATGGAGTACTTAGGATATGTGCTGATTTAAAAAAGACAGTCAATCCCAATGTGGAACCAGAACATCATCCATTACCTTGTATTGAAGACATATTTGCTTCAATGGGGCAAAGGAAAGTGTTTTGTGTATTGGACCTATCAAATGCATATCAGCAGTTGGTAGTAAGGCAAGAAGTACATGAAGTACTGACATTCAATGCACATAAGGGATTGTACCAGTACAGGCGAATGCTATATGGATTGTGTTCTGCGCCCAGCACTTTTTAAGCAGCTATCAAGCAGATCCTACAGAGAATTCCATGCATAGTTGTGTATCTTGATGACATCTCGATAACAGGACCCTCGATACAGGAGTGCAGTCAGACACTAGGGAGTGTGTTAAAAAGGCTACAAAGTTATGGAGTAAGGGTTAACACCCAAAAACGTAAATTCCTGGAATCAGAGGTAGCATTCTTAGGTTACCATATCAATTATAGTGGAATTCAACCAGCTGTAGACTTAGTGGAAGCAATTCAAGATGTTCCCATGCTAAAGGCTGTTACAGAATTGAGAACATATGTAGGTCTGCTAACTTTCCACTCCAAGTTTGTTCCTCACATGGTAAGCCGCTTGCGCCGTTTTATGATTTACTGAGTAAAGATGTAGTGTGGAACTGGACGGATCATTGTCAGCAAGTTTTTGTGGCAAGTAAGACATGGATCTTACAAACCCCAGTTTTGATACCGTATGATCCCAAGAAACCTCATGTTGTTGTAAGTGATGCCTCACAGTATGGAGTGGGAGCTGTTACTCATAAGATGGACAACGGTACAGAGCGGCAAATTTTTTTTTGCTCCAAAAACGCTATCAAAGGCAGAGAAAAATTATTATCAAGTACAACAAAGAAGCCTTGAGCATGATTTTTGCAGTGAAAAAATTCTATAAGTATTTGTATGGACGTAAATGAGAGACTGAAACCATTCTTACAAAAGAAGGATGAACTGGCAGTTGAGTAGGGTTGCCTATTGTGGGGTGATCTGGTAATTATTCCAGAGCAGTTTGTGGAGGAGGTGCTCCAAATGTTACTTGAAGGAGATCCTGGATTGGTGGGAATGAAGATGTTGGCGCGAAGTTACATGTGGTAGCCAAGGATGGATCTGGCAATTGAAACCATAGTGAAGCAGTGTGCTCCATCCCAAATGTCTCAATCCAAACACCAAAAAGAAAGGTGTTTGGCGTGGCCAGCAACCAGCAGGGTATGGGAACGAGTGCACATTGATTTTGCAGAGAGGGACCAAAAACAGATGCTTATCATGGTAGATACATATTCCAAGTAGGTGGAGGTGGAATTAATGAGTTCCACGACAGCAGTAAGAACTATTGAATGTCTAAGATCCAAATTTGCAGATTATGGGTTACCGGAGACACTGGTTGTGGATAATGGACCTTAGTTCAGGTCTGAGGAATTCAAGACATACTGTAAGAGCATGGCAATAGATTTACAGATTACACCACCCTTTCACCCGCAGTCAAATGGAGCAGCAGAAAATACAGTGCAATCAGTTAAGGGTGCAATAGGAAAACAAGGCATTGAAGATACACTGGAGGGCAAAGCACAGTCCATTAAAAGCACAACTGATCAGTGGTTGCTCCGCTACCGCAACACACCACACACAAGTACAGGCCTTACACCGGCTGAAATGTTTCTGAAACGGAGGCCTCATACCAAACCACAACTAATAAAACCTACATAGCCAGTGTACTGGTATCCTAAAAAGCAGAATCCCAGTTGGGTCAGTGAGGAAAATTTTTTTGCTGCAGGAGAGTAAGTATTGGTGCAAAGTGTCAGAGGAGGGAAGAGACTGGGAAAGATACTTCAGGTGATAGGATAGAATACTTATAAGGTAAAAGTGGGGGCAAACATTTGGTTTTGCCATAATGAACATCTGCGATGGAGCCACTTGGGAATTCAGAGCACAGGCAATCAGGGAGCCGGTACCCCTCCATTCGCTGAGGTGGATGGCTGACAGATAAGGAACCCCATAGGCAAACCAGAGTCTTCAGAAGGAAATAAGGAAGCAGGTACAACCATAGATACGGGAACCAAGTCGTCAAGGAAACAATTGCTGCTAGACAAGTCCAGGGCAGCATATAAGGAAGGGATGGAGAGTGAAGAATTTGACAGTGAGGGTAATTTACTAGGTTTTCAGCTGTCCCCAAAAACAGATGTTAGAAGTGTTGTGCAGAATGATAATCAAGGGGTTGGAGCATTCCCTACAACAAACTTTAGAAGTTTGCATGGCTCATCAGAAACAAGTGTAACCTTTTTTCGCCACCTCCACACGTGCCCTCACTCCTCGTGCACTCGTTTAATTTGTTTTTGGCCCAAGCTGTAGTGCTCCTGACCGGCCACAAATTTGTAGACATATGGCACTGGCCAACTCTGGATTTGCTATCCACCTGCATCACGGCCAGCAGAGATTGTGCAAGACTCAAACTTTGTTTAGTTGCAAGGTTCATAACCTTCGACTGGCAGCATTAGTTTTATTTTACAATTTTAAAAGGGTGATGTGTTTTGTATCGGATTACAATTTGTATTATGTACCACATGGTGGCTACAGCCAATAAAGCTGGTAAAAAAGGATCAATGCACATGTCCTTATTTTGTAGAAGTATAAGTCCGCTCCTTATGGGTATGCAGTGTGACCCCAACAGCACTGCAGGTCACAAAAGCGTATGTGAAATCTCTATAGTTTGTCACTCGTGCCCACCAGCCACACTGGCAGAGCATTCCACGCTACCCTGAGAACTCATGTCCATACTTGTGTTAGTCGGCAGAGGCTAACTGGCAGCCCAGGTAATAAATGAACCTCTTACTTGCAGTGTAGTGGGTACATGGTCAGACAATTCCAACCACCTCGAACAGCGATACCATAAACAGCCTATAACTGTCCTCTTCACATAATAAATATTCAACCAGTGAAGATCTCTAAATTTAAGGATTCATTTAATGTTCTTGCCCTTTTATTTGCGCTAAGATGAACAAGTTTGTGTAATTTTTGTTAATGTGTGAGTTTGTGTATGTCATCTGTCGCTCGTCACTAGTTTTCTGAAAAAATCAACTGAGGGCTTCCAAATACAGTAAACACCCACTCATGTAACTGAGGAATACAGGAGGGGCACTGCTCAACACAAGAATAGCTAATGGGGGAAATGATGGAGCAAAAGTATATTGTAGCTTTTTGAACACATTTTTTTTAGGCTAGCTATTCCGTGATCTCACAAAAACCCCTAATAAGTTTCCTAAATTTGTTTTTAAATACATGTGAAAACTCATCTCTAAATGCTCAAACATTAACTGCCAAATCAAATGAGAAAGAAGGTGCAGTAACTACAGCCATCAGTAGAAACATACAACTTCAACTTGGAAATATTATTTTTGTCAGGCAGATGAATGACATGCAATCTCACCAGCAAATTCTGTAGATACCTTGAACTAGCACTTGAGCCTCAACACGCCAGGGTGAGGAGTTGATAAATGGGGGACACTGAATGTTGGAAGTGGTGGTGGGTGGGATGACTTACTTTGGAGTCTTGTAAATGTAATATTGCTCAGCAGTGTTAAGGCATTGCGAGGAGTGGAGATGCGGAGGACTCTCATCACACCTGGTCAGGATATGGTGGTTTCCCAAGACCTCTCCTTTCATTTTGCCACCCCAAACTACCAGGGTAAATAATATGGGAGGGACCACCCATAAGAGTAAAGTCATTTTTCTATAACGCCGAGCACTGATTTGATGCTGAGTGACTATTTTTCTGCAGAATAGCATGAGGGAAACAATACTGAGTCATGAGTCTTGTAGTGATTAGGGAATTATTTGTCTAGATGGGTATTAGGACCCGATGTGACTGCATTAAGTGAAGAGATAAGACCCAGCTTTGATGCAGGACAGCATCCCACCTTCCCCAACCACGTCTGGTGTACCGTGTCTTACAATCCTCGAACAATGGCACCACTACTAGTGGGAGGAATATGTGTGTGCGTGAGTGCAATTCACATGCTGGGCAGTGCAGAACATCCTAAAATAAGGTTTCAGGTCAGTGAAGAGAGAGAGTATGTGTGTGTGTTTGTGTATGTGCAACCATCAGACCAAGCATGTGCAAATTATCAGGGAGATTACAACTACTCTAATTCTGCCCAATAGCCCTCCTAGTGGGTTGGACCTGACCAGTGAGTGGGTATGAAAATTTCAACTGACAGTTTCTGCAGGCAAGTAAATAAAAATTTTATTGTATAATTTTCTAACAAACTCACATAATGTACGCAAAAGGCAATAACCATGCCAAAGACAAACCAATTGCATCCTGAATAATTTCAAATTATTTTCACGTCCTTTCTTTATTTCTATAGTGTTCATGGCGTTTAAATAAAATTTTCGAAAGTGCATCATTATAAATTCTAGTTAAATTGTAAGTGTGTAAAAGGAAAATGTGTATGTATCAATTTTTTTTAGTGTGTTTTTAATGTAAGTATAGTCAGATTTAAAGAGGTTTTGCAAGTTTCCAGCAATTTTCACACATNTTTTTTTAGTGTGTTTTTAATGTAAGTATAGTCAGATTTAAAGAGGTTTTGCAAGTTTCCAGCAATTTTCACACATGCGGTTGGATAAGTTACCCCTGCTGTGTGCCAAGCTGGGGTACGTCACACGAGACACGTGAGACACGTCACACGAGAGGTAGGCATGGCATTCCGTTGCTCCGGGCACCTTTAAACTTTGTACTAATCATGTAGGTTACAACAGACTTAATTTAATTCGCAGTTGTTTTCCTTTCCTTTTGTGCCTGGAGTCTGCCGCCTCAATTCCCCGTGGTTTGCACTGCCCGGGGAAGTTTAACACTTCAGGTGTCTAATTGGCATTTACGCACATGGGACCCCAGTAACTTGCTAATATTCCAGTAGTGCAACAGGCGTGCAGGCCAGCCTTTAATATAGAAGTCTTTGAGTACTTGAAAAATCGAGCTTGAGCCGAATGCCTGCTTGTAGTTCAAGCACGGCTCAAAATATTTTTAGGATCAAAAAATTTGAGCTTCTATATCAATGTTAGATCATCCAGTCAACAACCGATGAGACTGTGTTTTACTGTTAACGAAAGAAAACAATACATTGTTTATTAATGAATTGAAAATATTTAAAAGTTTGACATGTTTCGGTAAAAGGATTCCTTAGAAATGTAGCTATGAACGCTGATTAAGGGTTCCGCCTGCCTGGCGCTTGAACTGTGTTGCAGAGTGTTTGAAATCCTGATTTTTTGATGAAACTATTAAACGTGCACCCGGTATGNCTGGCGCTTGAACTGTGTTGCAGAGTGTTTGAAATCCTGATTTTTTGATGAAACTATTAAACGTGCACCCGGTATGCTTACCTACGAAAAGATATCATACCCCCGACAGGAAAGGAATGGTACTTTAAAGTTACCACACATTCTATAAATGTTATTTTGGAGCCCTCCAAATATAGTTAAAAATGGCTTTTTCAGACTGCTGTATATTAAAACATGCTAGCCCGACACGAGCCAAACTACGATAGGAGCCTGTATTTAACAGCTAGGATCATCGCTGAAAGTCGCATAGATACATGCAGCACTACAAGTACACTACACGCCAGTTCGNACATGCAGCACTACAAGTACACTACACGCCAGTTCGGAGTCCTGCACATAGCGGTGATGGCACTCTTGTAGACCATGCCAGTGTAACCCTTATAGCTCCTGCGCTTCTCTGCCAAAAAAGGAGAAAAATTATGGAGGGAGGCAGGCAGGCCACTTAACAGCTAAATTAGCCTACAACTGGGTCACAAATCCACCTAAGATGCAGCGCCTGACAAGACAGTTTGTGAAATGTTTGCTAGAAAAGAACATTTTATTCTTTCACAAAACAAATTTTTAAAGGTAGATGTGATAGTTAAAATTATTTCTCATAACTGCATATATGAACATAAATTCCCATCAAAATTTGCATAAAAATGGGGTTGCAAATAAGCAAAAAATGCATACGCAGACGAGAAAGTTTATTAGAAAAATAAAATATTCATAAGGGCACTTGTTTTTTGGAAGGGATGAAATCATGAAATTTTCACTAAATTACTTTAGTTATTTGAAATTGCCAAATAAACAAACACTTTGCGAAAACACAAAATAATTGTGTAAGATTCACATGTGAAGTAATAAAATGATAGATGGTTAAGAGCGATCAATTGCAAAAGAGTGGGTCAAATTGATCACTAGTCAGAGTGACATTCATTAGTATCGAATGAGACGTAAAAAATTCTATAATGGCGTCTGCTTAGGTTATTAGAAAATACGTTACTTTAAACTTGATGTTTAAGTTTTAGATACTGCAATATAAGTTACCAAGGCAGGATTCAAAACGTTAACATTGTAGTCAGCAAGTACGGCATTGCAATACAAATACTATGAGCATATGTCTGTCAAACAAAAATGAGTGAATATTTGTGTAAATTAAACTATTCCCTTCTGTAGTTACACTATAGTCACTTGCTGTGACTTTAGTGTGTATTTAGTGCAATTTATAGCAGTAAAATGTTCAAACTGCTTAAATAATTTACCATGGGGTATCAAATAACTTTTCTGTTTTTACAACTGTAGTCAATCTTTCTCTTCCTATTATGACAAATGTAATTGCACTGTATGTTTGAAATGCCTTTTTAAATTCCTTCTTTCATCTTGTTTAATACTGTATGTTCTTGTGTAAAAGTTATACTGTATGTTATTGTGTATATATTACACTGTATGTTACTTGTGTATGCATTACAAATCACTAAAATGTTATTATGTAGCATTTCCCTGAATGAACAATATTGTTCTTGGGAAATTGTGTTACATCAATAAATAAATAAATAAAAACATATAAACTCCAACAGTACAGTCGTAAACACAAATGATTAGTCCAGCGCATCTGAGCATTTTTCAAGCATGCAGAAAACAGAAATATACAATGATGAATAAGTTATTTAAACATAACTGGCTTTTATGGCCAACATGAATAAAAATGAAGTTATTATGTGGAACCATTTTTTATGCTCTTATAACCTACAAATTACATACACAAAGCAATGTAAATAAATTTAACAAGTTTTCATAAATTTAAATAAGGTCTTTAAAAGTTCTTGCAGTCAAATTGTTGGGCTGATGCAAAATGTGGCACTCTCCAAAAAATGTTTACTGTCATTTATAGACTAGTTCTTTCTATGATTGCATTTATAAAAGTAGATTAAGGCTGTGTTGTCATTCACAGAGAAAGCACACTCTCGCCCACTCTTGATGTCACAGAGTCCTTTCTGCTGTCCCTACACGGAAGAGAGAGAGCAAGAGGAAACGTGAATGGCGGATGTTCACTCAGTGATCACTCTTTTGCCCACTGTGAAAGCCATATTATTTTCAAGTCTAGCCTTGAAGATCCAGAATGACATTTGAGCTCTTCCCTCGGCCAGCATAAGCCCGTCATGGGTTGCGCGCACACAAAGCACAGGGCCGTGTTATGTATGTCATGTATGTGGTGTGTCTGAAGCATGTGGTGCATGTGATGAGTGTATTAAGTGTACAGGTGGGCTATGGCCGAAGACAATATGGGTTCTTGTTAGGTTATGGTTTCATTACGGGTTTGTATAAGTGTTTTGCGGTGCACTCCTGTGCACGTATTTATAAACTAGCTTGTAAGGTTTTGACGTATCTGTTGGCGTGTGAACCTTGTAAGAGTAGCAATGGCCGAGACCCCCAGCAAAGGGTTTNCTGGCGCTTGAACTGTGTTGCAGAGTGTTTGAAATCCTGATTTTTTGATGAAACTATTAAACGTGCACCCGGTATGGTTACCTATGAAAAGATATCATAACCACGACAGGAAAGGAATGGTACTTTAAAGTTACCACACATTCTGTAAATGTTATTTTGGAGCCCTCCAAATATAGTTAAAAATGGCTTTTTCAGACTGCTGTATATTAAAACATGCTAGCCCGACACGAGCCAAACTACGATAGGAGCCTGTATTTAACAGCTAGGATCATCGCTGAAAGTCCCATAGATACATGCAGCACTACAAGAACACTACACGCCAGTTCTGAGTCCTGCACATAGCGGTGATGGCACTCTTGTAGACCATGCCAGTGTAACCCTTATAGCTCCTGCGCTTCTCTGACAAAAAAGGAGAAAAATTATGGAGGGAGGCAGGCAGGCCACTTAACAGCTAAATTAGCCTACAACTGGGTCACAAATCCACCTAAGATGCAGCGCCTGACAAGACAGTTTGTGAAATGTTTGCTAGAAAAGAACATTTTATTCTTTCACAAAACCAATTTTTAAAGGTAGATGTGTTAGTTAAAATTATTTCTCATAACTGCATATATGAACACAAATTCCCATCAAAATTTGCATAAAAATGGGATTGCAAATAAGCAAAAAATGCATACGCAGACAAGAAAGTTTATTAGAAAAATAAAATATTCATAAGGACACTTGTTTTTTGGAAGGGATGAAATCATGAAATTTTTACTTATTTGAAATTGCCAAATAAACAAACACTTTGCGAAAACACAAAATAATTGTGTAAGATTCACATGTGAAGTAATAAAATTATAGATGGTTAAGAGCGATCAATTGCAAAAGAGTGGGTTAAATTGATCGCTAGTCAGAGTGACATTCATTAGTATCGAATGAGATGTAAAAAATTCTATAATGGCGTCTGCTTAGGTTATTAGAAAATACGTTACTTTAAACTTGATGTTTAAGTTTTAGATACTGCAATATAAGTTACCAAGGCAGGATTTTATATATGTCAAAACGTTTACATTGTAGTCAGCAAGTACGGCATTGCAATACAAATACTATGAGCATATGTCTGTCAAACAAAAAATTGGTTGTCTGTAAAGTCGGTTTACTGACGATAGTTGAACGTGACAACGTCTTAAGAAAATACTGATGGAATGGTAGCATTTTTCAAAAGAAAATTTTAATTTCATTTGTTTAATAGATTTGTATGTATATAGAGAAGGAGGTAATTGGAAATCACAATGAAATTGATCAAGTGAGATTTATTTGTACGCATAAATACAATTATGTCAATTTTTTTTTCCATGGTGGGATTGTAAGCGGTTCTGCAAAATAAATCGTCGTTCGAAACAATTAAAAAAATTTGTTCATAAAATTCTTCATTCAATTCTTCATTTTAAATTTAAAAAATAAAAATACAACAAAATACTTGAATAAAATTTATTGTTTAAATTTCTACTCAATCGTTAAAATTTTAATTTTGATTTTATTATTTTAATACTATAATTAATTTTTTTCAATTAGTAACTTAATTATTTTTGCAAATTTAATTGTAATTTGTTATAAAAAAGTAATTAATTTTAAATAATTCATTATAAGAATAAACAATGATTAAATTATTGTTTATAAATCTTACATTTAAAATTTAAAATTTGGAAACATTAAAATTTTCGTAAATCTAGTTTTTAAAAAGCCCGCCTCAATGTGTTTGATATAGGAGAAAATGTTCCCTTTGACGGATGGCTGGTCCAACCTGTCATTTCAGACACTTAATTTTGTCAATTATAGCATAACCTTCAATCGCTGCACTAGCGGACCGATGCTATTCATTTTAATGATGAAAGCACGAATATTCGACAATATATCACTGAATATATAATTAATATCGAAAGAATCATTACCTTTATCGCTGTAATTATCGTTGCTATAAACAATTGACACCACATTCACTTTTCACTGCACTTGATACTCGATCAAAACATGTAAATGTACTATAGTATAGCAGCTGTCCACGCAGACGCATCGCTCACTCAAGTAGGAGAGAGACGGATGTCGAACGCTGCCGAACGCAAAGGCCGATTGTGCTTCTTTTTCGCTCGTTCCGCGCTCTCGCTTGCACTTCAAGCCTTACATGGAACGCCTCAGAGCGAGGTAACGCCGCATGAGTCATGTTTTTTCGTGCGTGCAGCCGGCTCTATCGAATTATAAGACGTTGTCACGTCAAAAATGAGTGAATATTTGTGTAAATTAAACTATTCCCTACTGTAGTTACACTATAATCACTTGCTGTGACTTTAGTGTGTATTTAGTGCAATTTATAGCAGTAAAATGTTCAAACTGCTTAAATAATTTGCCATGGGGTATCAAATAACTTTTCTGTTTTTACAACTGTAGTCAATCTTTCTCTTCCTATTATGACAAAATTGCACTGTATGTTTGAAATGCCTTTTTAAATTCCTTCTTTCATCTTGTTTAATACTGCATGTTACTTGTGTAAAAGTTATACTGTATGTTATTGTGTATATATTACACTGTATGTTACTTGTGTATGCATTACAAATCACTAAAATGTTATTATGTAGCATTTCCCTGAATGAACAATATTGTTCTTGGGAAATTGTGTTACATCAATAAATAAATAAATAAAAACATATAAACTCCAACAGTAAAGTCGTAAACACAAATTATTAGTCCAGCGCATCTAAGCATTTTTCAAGCATGCAGAAAACAGAAATATACAATGATGAATAAGTTATTTAAACATAACTGGCTTTTATGGCCAACATGAATAAAAATGAAGTTATTATGTGGAACCATTTTTTATGCTCTTATAACCTACAAATTACATACACAAAGCAATGTAAATAAATTTAACAAGTTTTCATAAATTTAAATAAGGTCTTTAAAAGTTCTTGCAGTCAAATTGTTGGGCTGATGCAAAATGTGGCACTCTCCAAAAAATGTTTACTGTCATTTATAGACTAGTTCTATCTATGATTGCATTTGTAAAAGTAGATTCAGGCTGTGTTGTCATTCACAGAGAAAGCACACTCTCGCCCACTCTTGATGTCACAGAGTCCTTTCTGCTGTCCCTACACGGAAGAGAGAGAGCAAGAGGAAACGTGAATGGCGGATGTTCACTCAGTGATCACTCTTTTGCCCACTGTGAAAGCCATATTATTTTCAAGTCTAGCCTTGAAGATCCAGAATGACATTTGAGCTCTTCCCTCGGCCAGCATAAGCCCGTCATGGGTTGCGCGCTCACAAAGCACAGGGCCGTGTGATGTATGTCATGTATGTGGTGTGTGTGATGCGTGTGGTGCATGTGATGCGTGTATTAAGTGTTCAGGTGGGCTATGGCCGAAGACAATATGGGTTCTTGTTAGGTTATGGTTTCATTACGGGTTTGTGTAAGTGTTTTGCGGTGCACTCCTGTGCACGTATTTATAAACTAGCTTGTAAGGTTTTGACGTATCTGTTGGCGTGTGAACCTTGTAAGAGTAGCAATGGCCGAGACCCCCAGCAAAGGGTTTTGTTAGTGCGTAAGATCTTTTGTGTTTGTTTGCTGTGCACATTCTGTAAATTAGTAAGTATCAATGTATTAACTTTGCCATGTACTCCTGTGCACGTTCTTGTACTCATCATGGTTATCCTTATGCTACATATCCATGCATGTGGCCCAACAGGGACTGCACTACCAGCGTGGGCTAGTGTCCCCGCTTCCGACAGCCATTCGGGAGTCTCTCATTGGAGCTCACGCTGGACGGATGCATGCCGCATGGTCTGTGGGGGTCTCATAATTTGCTATCACTGATACATAGTTCTGTCTAATGTAATTCTTTTAAAACATTTTCTTTTTACCACTGCAGCTGGCCTTGGCCTTTCCATTGATTCAAAGGGCCCGTAACTACTTATTTTCTTCTAACGGTTTTTTGTCATCAATGTAACTCTGTGTAACTTCATGCTGGTTCAGGTGAGGTCTCGTGCAAGTGTTTTAATTATGCCACTGTGTTAAATAATGTACTGGCTAGTTTGATTTAGAATTTGTGTAGCACCCTGAGCAATTTAATGTCTTTTTACCTTGCAATATACACCAGATGGCTCTGGATCTAACNTAGAATTTGTGTAGCACCCTGAGCAATTTAATGTCTTTTTACCTTGCAATATACACCAGATGGCTCTGGATCTAACATACACATGGTTATGCTCATTCTTTAAGTGTAAGTTGCTATCCTTCCCTGTACTTGCGCCTGGCATGCTCCGTGGCCAACAACAGAGCAGAAGAGGTATGTGTCTGTGTTAAAACCAGTCACACTGGCTATGTCGGGACACAAAATAGAGCCTGTGCTCACCGTGTGGCCATATGCGAAATCACGGCCTAGTGCTCCGCAAACACTACTGCAACACTACTACTTCCATCTACTGCCTAGCCAATTAACACCAATAACAATGTGGCGCCAGCAATGTGCGACTGTCTTCAAGCAACGCAGTGAAACGTGTGTGCAGTGAACTGTTTGTGAGATCGAGCGATATTGTTTGCATGTGGACTCTGTTTTGTTTCACTCTCTCTCCTGCCAGGCGCACCAGCACCCAAGCTGCGTACTGAGTAACTGTAAACACCTGATGGTTTCTGGGAAAACTGTAATATGAGCACAGGATAGGGCACGAGCACATGTGTGTGTGCATACGTCCTCGTCAAGTNCGAGCGATATCGTTTGCATGTGGACTCTGTTTTGTTTCACTCTCTCTCCTGCCAGGCGCACCAGCACCCAAGCTGCATACTGAGTAACTGTAAACATCTGATAGTTTCTGGGAAAACTGTAATATGAGCACAGGATAGGGCACGAGCACATGTGTGTGTGCATACGTCCTCGTCAAGTGNGTTTCTGGGAAAACTGTAATATGAGCACAGGATAGGGCACGAGCACATGTGTGTGTGCATACGTCCTCGTCAAGTGCCGGGGAACCATGCCGCAGACAACAGACAAGGACAGCAAGGTGTATGTGTGCGCGGGCATTAAAGAGGCTAACAGACTGGAATTGGATCAGCCCTCCAAACCACGTGGCCAGTGCTCCATGCTGGTGTGCATTAATCTGACCAGTGAAGCAGCATGCTGTGTGCGGTGCCACCACCGTAAACACAGCAACTGTGGCAGTACAGGTGAACGCCTATCCTTCACCCACAGGTTCTCTACTTGCGAAATCTGTTTCGCGCTGCCTGCCCACCTGGACAGTGTAATGCCGAAACCAGACCTGCCGCTNCCACCCCCCTGTCCCACTGCCAATACTGCCCCCAAGGGCTCATACCACTGGCACAGGAGTGCCTCCTTGTACTCGCCCATCAGACGGAGGCCACACAGCTAGGAAACTGATGCTAGGGGATGCTGGGCAAACTAGGTCTCATACCCTCAGAGACAACCGGCTAGCACCACTCCACAACAACACAGAGACTGACAACACACCCCTTGTAAGCCACATCTCTGCAAGCAATAGGGGTCTGCTACACATCTTGGTGGACGTCGATGTGCAGCCGAGGGTGGCCCTGATCGACACGGTGGCAATGCACAACTTTATCGCCACCCACTTCGTGCCGGTCTACCAGGTGAAGGCGGAACTGGAGCTACTCCATCTCACCACCAGGAGTCTACCAGTGGGGATCCGGGGACGGACCACCATCTCCGTCCAGATACGAGACCTGGTCACTACCCCCACCACCTTTGTGGTAGAGGTGCTGATGGAGGACGTCATCCTGGGTCAGCCTTGGCTGCGCAAACAAGACACTAACACTGAGGTAAGCAAGGAGAGACTCCATGTCGGCACTGCCAGCCGACGTACTGTTTATGGTATCAAGACTCCTCTCCCTGCCCCCCCTCAGGGGACCTGTGTCGCTGGACAAATTTAGTCACTGGATTCTACCAGAGCACACGCCAGTGTTTCAGTCTGTGTTGAACCAAAACCTCAATGTGTTTGCGGTGTCTGACTTGTTGCGGTGAACCACCATCACTCAGCATGAGATCCCAAATGTGTCAGATGCCCCCGTTTTTGTGAGCACTATCAAATACAACGGATGGCTCTAGATCTAACGTGCACATGGTCATGCTCATTCTGTAAGTGTAAGTCGCCCTCTCCTGTAATTGCATCTGGCTTGCTCTGTGGCCAACAGCAGAGCAGAAGAGGTGTGTGTCGGTGTTCAAACAAGCCACGTGGCTATGCAGCGATCCAAGATAGAGTGTAGCAAAAAATATACTGAAATTATTTCATCATAACTGAAGAAATTATGGAAAACCGATGGCTCTATTTATTCACAAACAAAACAATATTTTAAAAGGTAGGCGTGTTCTGTTAAAATTATTCCTTAGAACTGCAGATGTGAACACAGATTACCTTCAAAACACTATTATTAATTACCTTTATTATAAAACTTATTTTTGTCTGCAATAAAGGAGCTTGAGCTTGAAACTCGGGAACTTTTCAGTAGACTCACTCGGAATCGGCAAAAACTAAACATCCCAGGCTCGCACACCTCTACTTTAATAGGTCTGCTTTACCATCATTGGCATGTTACATTGGCGTGGAAGAGCTAAAATACCCCCAACTTCAAGAGTTGCTGACTTTCATCAAACATCAGGGGGCAACAATTATATCCAGATGGTCATGCTATGTANCCCCCAACTTCAAGAGTTGCTGACTTTCATCAAACATCAGGGGGCAACAATTATATCCAGATGGTCATGCTATGTAGAGTCTCATCTCACATCTTTGCTTAAAAGCGGTGGCTGGCGCCTAGTCAGGTAATTCAACCTCACTTCCAAAACCCAACATTTTCCCTCAATATCTCCGTCCTGACATACCTACATGTGTCCCAACCATGCAACGCCAAAAAGTATCAACTTGAACTCAGGTGGCTTCACTGGGTGATGGTTCATACTACTTAGTTCTTGAGAAAAAAATGTCTGTCTATCTCATCCACTTCCTCTCGGATAGGAGTCCTCGCTCCATGTCCTGTCGCCACTAAGAATAAGCATTAGCCAGAGGGTCATGTCAGTTAACAGTAGCCAAACATCCCAAATCATAGGTAGGTAACTGGCCATGGATAACATTTCTGAGATGAACAGAAAAAAAATTTAATTAAAAGAAAATTTTTTCTATCCCACTAAGTATTTGGCAATTTTTCTCATGTATAAAGAAAGCAAGCAATTATTTTGCCCCCTCATGTTCCAACTCTGGTAAAAAAATATTAGTGTAAATGTATAGAATTACTTTGATGGCCAGTATAAAATGCCAAACTGTCAAAAGTATTTTTTTAAAATAATATCACTTAATTGTTGAAATTAAAAAAGATTATATTTCACCGGACGAAACCCAAATATAACTTTTGTTATAACATATGAATTTGACACAATGTCGAATAAGTTGGTAAAATACACTTCACTTAAATTTTACTTACACTGAGAAAATGTGTACGCTATGTAGACAGGATAGTTTAAATGTAAACTTTCATAATAAGAAGTTTGTGTAGTTAAAAAAAATTTATGTAGGGCCTAGGCATATTGTGGGCAATCTGATTTTTTGCTTTTAAAAATCAGTCACCTAGCCAGACATCATTGAACATATGTTTTTTTTAAATGGGAAGAAATTACAAAGACTGTAGGTCAGTTTCCTCTTACACTTTTTGGGGTACTTGCCTGAGTCAATTTCATCACGGGTAACCTGGTGGTCAATTCCAGCTATGTGCTGCCATGATAATGAGACCCGGTGTAGATGGCAGGCACCAAACAATTATATAAGTACAACCAAATATTATGTAATGACAGCAGCATCACAGCCACACCACTACAACATTATTTCCAACAGTTCAACAACATCAGTATTGCATTCTAACAGTGCCTCTTTTCAGGAGACAGAGTCAGAGAGACACCATGTCACATTCCACGATACGGAGATCCCCAGCGACACAAAAATTAACCTTCTGATCTTTTTACATTCAACATACAGTCTACCCTGAGCAGAACAAATTTCAGAGTATGTCTACCAAAGTTGCACTGCACCACTTAGGACCTGCTTCTCGTACCAATAACCTGAACTAATTATTTTGTTGCCCTTTCCCTTTCTCAATGGAGGAGGATAGCTCAGTCCAGTATCTCTTCATATCCAGCTCTACTAATACAAAGAGACCAAGAGAAGGAGAATGAAGAACCACTGTAATCAACAACCGCAAACTGTGTTCTCTCTCAGGGAGAGAATTGAAACAACAGGGCACAGCAGCACCACTTCGTTAGACAAAACTGTGTCCAGTGCTTCTAAACATCTGTTTGTTGTGTGAATACAACTATACTATTTGCTCGCAAAATATTCTGTGGCACCTACAAATTAAATGGAATTGACTTTCATATTCACAATGAATGTAATTATCATTTTATCTGATTGTAAAAATTCTGCAGCACCTAATATCTATATGGAACCAATTTTAAATANATGAATGTAATTATCATTTTATCTGATTGTAAAAATTCTGCAGCACCTAATATCTATATGGAACCAATTTTAAATATAATTTTGAATGCAATATATTTTTAACTGACTTGCAAGATAATAAACTAATTTTGTATTTTTCCATCGTAAAATTATGTGTCCTCTTTCTTCTTGTCATTTTCTTGTAAGNATGAATGTAATTATCATTTTATCTGATTGTAAAAATTCTGCAGCACCTAATATCTATATGGAACCAATTTTAAATACAATTTTGAATGCAATATATTTTTAACTGACTTGGAAGATAATAAACTAATTTTGTATTTTTCCATCGTAAAATTATGTGTCCTCTTTCTTCTTGTCATTTTCTTGTAAGTGTCCTTTTTTTTTAAATGCCAGTTACTTGAACGTGTCCTATTTTTGAAAAACACATATCTGGCAACCCAAAACTGTACCTGTTGCAACAAAGTAAATGAACAACACACCAGCACGCAGACAATCATTTTAGCAGATTTGAACAGTTGACTCTGGAGAATCAATATTATTTTAATGTGACCATTGTTTCACTTTGGGCTATGAGCTGATAAAAGTTTTGATGTATGTTTTAGTGCTTGTGATCACATGCAAGGCTCAAAATGGGCTGGAACCAAATGTTCACCTTCCTCAGAATGCATAGATCATAGCATCAAGAGATTTGTGTGAGCTAGTGACTGTAAGCTAACTGTCCATGCACTCACATCAGCCTGAAGCATGTTGTAGTGTTCCTCCTTGGCACATAGGGACTCCTTCAGCACTGCGATATGCCGCTGATAGTCCTGGTGTTGTTCCTCCAGGGTCTTCATCTTGGCGCTCATCGCAAGGATCTCCTGGTCCCGCCGCTGGATCTCCGTCCGGAACTCCTCCAACTGCACAGGATGTTGGAGGAAGGTGGGGAGCAGGGTTTGGAAGAAAGGCCATTTGTGAGATTGCATACAGTTATTTCTTGGAACATCCACCAACTTTCACACCAACACATTCATGCAACCACAACGCACACAACTCTGCACACATACTTATACTGTTATTTGTTTATATTTAGCATTTCTTCCTCCAAATTATATGCAGTCTGTGCTGGAAATGTTGTCATGTAAGACAATTAACATTAACATTATTTTTTCTCTATATTTTTGTGAAAGTTCAATTTTGTGCTCAATGTTAGTGATTGACGTGTTTCTGTAAGTGAAATCTTTGGCAACCTCCAATATCAGCCTTTGACATGCTATATGTGAAACTTCATTCTCAGCTGCAATGTCTAACAGCAGAGAAAACACAGGAATTCCTCTTATAAGTCTCTCCTTTGATATACAGCTAAGGAGAAAAAAGAATTGTGACTATTTTTGAAGTTTAATTTCTGTGCAGAATATTTGTGGTCAATCACTTTCATAACGGAAACTCTGACATGCTTTGTACTATGACTGGGAACAAATTTTAGATAATTTTCTTAGATTTCCTAATATGCTTATACTCACAAAAATGAGCCTACATAACTGCAGGGCATTCAGTCAACATCAACATATCCTGTGGCAATCTTGAGCACCATAAACTAAAAGTAACATTTTGAACATGAGGATGTAAACAACATGTGTCTAAAACTAATTTAGTAATTAAATTGTTTATTAATTAATTAAAGAAAAATTATAAACCAGCCATATAATTGTATTAGTTACAACAGTCTATGGACAACAGAACCTGGGAAGTGCCAGTAAATGATGTTAACTGAATGTTTTTTATTGTGATGTTGGCAAACCTGTTTACTTTAGTGTTGTTTTGTTCTCGGAGAGTATATAGTTGTTGTTAAGGTTTTGTTCAGTTACGTTGCGTTATTAATAAAGATGAAATGACAAAGTAGTGGCAATGGTTTTTATTACAAACCAAGCATAGAACGATTATCGAACATGGTAGCAAACCATGGTTTAGAGGAAGGTTATGCTGGTTTGTAATGATATATGGAAAACTCACAATCTTTTTAATGAAATATTTGTGAACTGAAGGTGCTTACACGTGTTGGTTAGTGCAAAATGGAATCCATAAAACTGGAGGTTGCTGTTCCAGTGTTTGATGGTAAGAATTTTCAAACATGGAAGTTTCGAATTATGACAATCTTGGAGGCAAAAGATTTGACTGATGTAGTTGAATTGGATGTTCCGGAGCCTGTTACTGCTGAATGGGGTAAGAAGAATAAACGTGCTAAAGCTATTATTATCAGTGGTTTAAGTGATGCGCAGATCAGTTATGCAGAAGAAGCAGTGAATGCCAAAGTCAATTTTGGAGAACTTGTCTTGTGTATATGAAAGGAAAGGAGCTATTGGTAAGCTGATGATCAAACGAAAATTGCTGGAACTCAAATTGGAAGAAGATGGTGATCTGATGAAACATCTGGAATACTTTGATAAACTGGTGAAAGAACTGTGTGCATCAGGTGAAAAGATTGTGGACACAGAAATAGTGAGTTATTTATTGTTATCATTGTCAAAGAGTTATGATGTGATTACCAGGGTTTTCGATGTAATTAGTGAAAAGATGTTGACAATGGAATTTGTCCTGTTAAAGTTGTTACTTGAGTATAATAGAAATGTATATGAGAGGGAATGTGGTATCAATTAGCTTAACTGTAGAAGCATGTCAGGCAGTTAAGAATTTAAATTTAAAGTCATCTCAGTCTTCTGCACAGTACAGTGGTTATGTGAAACGTGATGTTAAATGTTTTAAGTGTAACGAGATGGGACATATTGCTAAATACTGCAAGAGTAATAATTCACAGAATCAGAAGAGGTGCTATAATTGTAATGGTATTGGTCACGTTAAAGCTAGATGTTATAAAAAAAACCAAGATGAGGGTAATTGTGGTGGAAATTTTGGAAATTCTCATGATCTAGAGAATAATAATTCTGGTGGTAAAGGTGTGAATTTTGTATGCAAGTATGGCTCAAGCTGGTTTGGATGTTAATGAGAAGGTAAAGTCTCAGCGATATTGTGCTGAAATGGAAATTGTTAAAGCAGAAATTAAGTTGTATGTAGACTCTGGTGCAAATAATCATTGTATAAATAGGAATTATTTGTTTTATAAAGAGTGTTAAATTAAAGAAACCTGAACCAGTAGGTTGTGCAAAAGATGGTGCACAGATGCTTGCAAATGAAGTTGGTACAAATCATTGTGTTTTTCAAATGGGTATAGATAAAGTAACTGTAGAATTTATGAATGTACATTATGTGCCTGAACTTAAAACTAATTTGTTATCTGTTAGAAAATTTGCTAAAGGTGGCACAGATGTTAGATTTTGTGGAAATGAAGTCGTATTTGTTCGTGGGAAGGGTTATCCATTTTATGTGGGTGTTCTGGATTAATTTATGTACTAGTAAAGTAAGCATGAACACATGGCATAAAAGGTACGGCCATCTTAATTGTGATACTTTAAAGAGAATGAAAAATGGTAATGTTGTTGATGGTTTTTATTGTACTGATGTTAATTATAATGTAAAATTTTGTAATATTTGTTTGAAAGCAAAACAACAAGCATTTCCTTTTTAATGAAAACGATTGAGGAGCAGGAGTGCGTTATAAATAGTGTATTATGATGTGGCAGTAGTGAATAGTCCTAGGCGATGGAATGGAGGAAACTATGTGGTGACTTTTATAGATGATTTTTCTCGTTTTAGTACTGCCTATGTCATTGAAAGGAAAAGTGATGTATTTGAGGTGTTCAAAGAGTATAAGGCACGCATTGAGAATTTAACTGGTAGTCACATAAAGATGTTACGACGTGATAATGATAGAGAATATATGAGTAAAGAGATGAAGAATTTTTGTCAAGAGTCTGGTATTAAGATTCAGTACACCGAGGCGTANGAAGAGGTGCTATAATTGTAATGGTATTGGTCACGTTAAAGCTAGATGTTATAAAAAAAACCAAGATGAGGGTAATAGTGGTGGAAATTTTGGAAATTCTCGTGATCTAGAGAATAAGAATTCTGGTGGTAAAGGTGTGAATTTTGTATGCAAGTATGGCTCAAGCTGGTTTCGATGTTAATGAGAAGGTAAAGTCTCAGCGCTATCGTGCTGAAATGGAAATTGTTAAAGCAGAAATTAAGTTGTATGTACACTCTGGTGCAAATAATCATTGTATAAATAGGAATTATTTGTTTTATAAAGAGTGTTAAATTAAAGAAACCTGAACCAGTAGGTTGTGCAAAAGATGGTTCACAGATGCTTGCAAATGAAGTTGGTACAATTCATTGTGTTTTTCAAATGGGTATAGATAAAGTAACTGTAGAATTTACGAATGTACATTATGTGCCTGAACTTAAAACTAATTTGTTATCTGTTAGAAAATTTGCTAAAACTGGCACAGATGTTAGATTTTGTGGAAATGAAGTCGTATTTGTTTATGGGAAGGGTTATCCATTTTATGTGGGTGTTCTGGATTCAAATGGAATGTATGAAGTAATATGTACTGTTGCTAAATAAATTAGTGTAATGACGAATTTATGTACTAGTAAAGTAAGCATGAACACATGGCATAAAAGGTACGGCCATCTTAATTGTGATACTTTAAAGAAAGTGAAAAATGGTAATGTTGTTGATGGTTTTTATTGTACTGATGTTGATTGTAATGTAAAATTTTGTAATATTTGTTTGAAAGCAAAACAACAAGTATTTCCTTTTTAATGAAAACGATTGAGGAGCAGGAGTGCGTTAGAAATAGTTCATTATGATGTGGCAGTAGTGAATAGTCCTAGGCGATGGAATGGAGGAAACTATGTGGTGACTTTTATAGATGATTTTTCTCGTTTTAGTACTGCCTATGTCATTGAAAGGAAAAGTGATGTATTTGAGGTGTTCAAAGAGTATAAGGCACGCATTGAGAATTTAACTGGTAGTCTCATAAAGATGTTACGACGTGATAATGGTAGAGAATATATGAGTAAAGAGATGAAGAATTTTTGTCAAGAGTCTGGTATTAAGATTCAGTACACCGAGGCGTATACCCCACAACATAATGGTGTGGCAGAGAGATATAATGAGTTTTTGATGAATACAGCTTGCTCTATGTTGAAAGAGAGTAAAGTGAAATATGAGTTATGGAGTAAGGCAGTGTATTGTGCGAATTATTTGAGAAATAGGAGCCCAACTTCTACAAATAAGGACAAAACACCATATGAGTTGTTTTATGGTAAAGTACCAGATGTGAGAAATTTACGAGTTTTTGGTTGTGAAGCGTATATAATGATTCCAGAGAACTTACGGAGAGGAAAGTGGTCTGATAAGTCGTGGTGTGGAATTATGATAGGATATACGGACACAGGGTATAAGATTTGGTCAGAGAAACAAAGGAGAATTTATGTGGCCAGAAATGTTGTGTTCAATGAGATGGTTAGTGCTGATAGTAATGTTTCAAGTGAAATAAAGATAACAGTTAGAATGGTATCTGAAGATGAAGAGGAAGATAAGGAAGTTGAAAGAGGAGCTAGTGATAATGAGGGGGTAGAAGAAGAAGTTCCAGAGAATGAGGATGGTGTGAGAAGAAGTCAGAGGAATAGAAGACCACCTGTAAGATTTGATGATTATGAGGTGTATGCTTGTCATGTAGATTTTGAGGCCCCTCAGACATATGAAGTAACTTTGTCAGGAACTCATGCAAGCGAATGGAGTCAAGCTATTAATGAAGAACAGAATTCTATGAAAGAGAATGTGCAGGAAACCTGAAGATGCAGAGACTGTTGATACAAAGTGGGTGTTTACAATGAAGTATGAGAATGGAAAGAAGATTTACAAGGCAAGGTTAGTTGCAAGAGGATTTAAGGAGTGAGAAAATTTCGATCCTGGAGGAAACGTATGCTCCAGTGGCTAAGTTGACGCTATTAGGATGTTCTTGTCTGTTGTGAATCAGAGGAAGTATCAAATGGAACAGTTGGATGTAAAGTCTGTATTTTTGAATGGTAAATTGGATCATACTGTTTACATGGAGCCACCAAAGGGTCTTAAGTGTAGAAAGGGACAAGTATGTAGCTTGAAGAAATCGTTGTATGGTCTGAAGACAGCACCTAAGGCTTGGAATAAAGTGTTTGAGTCTTTGATGGTGAAGTTGAAGTTTAAAAAGTCATGCCATGATAGTTGTCTTTATACAAGGAAAGAGAATGGAGTATATACTTATGTAGTGTTGTGCGTTGATGATTTATTGATTGCCTCTTCAAGGAAGGGTGATATTACTAAATTGTGTGATATCTTATCAGAAGAGTTGAAAATGAAGAGATTAGGTATGCCCAGGAAGTTTTTAGGTTTCGAGATTCAGTGGGATCATGAAAAAGGAGAGATGAAGCTCAGTCAGGAGCAGTATATGAGAATGGTTTTAAGAAAGTTCCATATGTAAGAGTGTAATCCGGTTGGTCCTTCGATGGAAGTGAATTTTATGATTGATGATGAGTACACAGGTGACAAAAAGTGGCCTGTAAGAGAACTAATAGGTAGTCTATTATACTTGGCGTGTGGTGTACGTCCTGATATTATGTTTGCTGTAAATCTTTTGAGTCAATATCAGGAGAAGCCAACTGAGAAAGTCTGGATGGGACTGAAGAGAGTGTTATGTTATTTAAGTGGTACTGTAGAGTATGGTTTGCACTATATGTGTAAGGAGGAGTCTGAGCCTCTTTGTGGATATGCTGATTCAGATTTTGCGTCAGAAGTAATTGATCGGAAATCAATTAACGGTTTTATTTTTAAAGTTTTTGATAATGTAATTTGTTGGTCTACTAAAAAGCAAGGTAGTGTTAGTCGCTCGACAGCAGAGGCTGATTATGTGGCCTTAAGTCATGCAGTAACGAAAGGGGTTTGGCTGAAGTATTTGCTTTCTGAATTTAACGTAACAGAGCCTAACTTTGTTATTTATGAAAATAATACTAGTTGTATTAATATTGCTAAGAATGCAGAAAACTCAAAGCTTACTAAGCATATTGATGTTCATCATCATTACATTAAAGATAAAATACAAAATGGTACTATTGTGTTATGATATGTTGATTCCATAGGAAATCCTGCAAATATTTTTACGAAACCTGTTAAGAAAGATTTGTTTGTTAGCCATTTAAGAGCAAGAATTGATTAATTTTTGGTTTTGTAATTTAAACAGGTTTGAGGAAGGGTGTTAACTGTTGAATGTTTTGTATTGTGATGTTGGCAAACCTGTTTACTTTAGTGTTGTGTTTTTGTTCTCTGAGAGTATATAGTTGTTATTAAGGTTTTGTTCAGTTACGTTGCGTTATAAATAAAGATGAGATGACAAAGTAATGGCAATGGTTTTTATTACAAACCGAGCATAGAACGATTATCAAACAAATGATGGGAGAATAAAATTAACGGCACCTATATTTTGTGATGGTGAATATTGTGCAAATAAATCAGAACCTTAGGCATGTGCAGGGAGATGTAAGACTTTTCCGCTAACGTGAAGGGATAATCTTAAGACCTGGTCCCAAGGTGTAGGTTCCTACAATGAACTTCAGACCTACTCGGCAGTCAGTGCCCTTAAATTGCTATGTAAACTGTAGCAGACCTGGTAGTAGAATCAACATCTATGACACACATCACTAAGGTCAGCTCCTTGGAATGCTGCAACAAAACATATTTAAAGGACAAAGAACTTTGTGGGAGAAAAGCATTATGCAGTACAGAGAGCTGTAAAAATGCAGACTCCTAGGCGAATTGCCTATAGAAAGCCAGTTACTGTAGGTGGCAATGAGGCTTGGATGGCCAACTTATAGAAGCATTGCAACTGAAAATGGTTTTGCTGGCTTTTCTCTTTCCGCCAATTGATCAGGTATGTAAAGGCCTTCTGCACCAATGAACTCATTTTGTCCCATTTGTTACAGAGCTTGGTCAGTCACACAGCAGCATTGCAAGCACCATCTATATTAAGAAGCACACACCAAACACGGCTGCTTTTCTGCTTTCCACTGGGGGTGGGGATGGGAGGAGGTGTCATTGCTCACTCCTCCATCATACCAACTTCTACTTTTTAAATAAATAAAACATAGTATAATTAGAAAACAAAGAAAATCACCATTGACAGTCTTTAGTTCTAATGTTTTAAATTTTTTTTATTAAATATCTACATCTTCCTTTATTATGATGCACTTTATTTACAAATACGTACTGCATTCTACATTACGCATCCTACAAGGAATTCTTATGGTGCTTATATACTGTAGTTGCAGTAAAATTCTCTTAAGATGTTTCTGAAAGGACTGAAAAATTTAGGCTTTACACCAGGAAAACTTCTCAAGAGGGTCACATTACTCTGGTATTTACAGACCAGGTGTAAAACTACATGAATTTATTAAACAAGAAAACTTATTAAAAGGATTAAATTACTCTTGGGTTCATAAACCAGATAAACCAAGTAAAACTAATTAACTTATTAACCACAAAAACTTCTTAAGAAGGTCAAATTACTCTGGCATTTTATAGACTATAAGCAAAACTACACAAAGTTATTAAGCAAGCAAACTTTTTAAAAAGAACATCTTAATAGGGGTTTATTGTTTTCCTTTTATCTTCAGTGGCTAGATTAGTTAATTAATTATGAGAGGTAACCATGGCCTCAATTATAGCAACATCTGTCCAACCCCAGTATTGATGTGATACTTAAGCTGTGTAGATATTATATTTCCAGCATGCCTAAACATAGGGAACTAAGTCCTGAGATGAAATAAAGTTCCCACTCTGCTCCAGATCCTACCTTGCACATGTATCCTGTGATTACTGTATATAGAATACATTAAATCAGTGAAAAAAGTGGGGTATTCTTACATACACCACCTCCTCAACAATGGGCAACCTTTTGAACCTAATTCTTGATACTGCACATGCTAGTGGTTGCGACTGATGCACAGTCAAAATATTTTTACTGATGTGAGTATCAAGATGGTCACTGGCAACATTCCATTTTTTTCCCTAAATCAGCAGTAAAAAGAATGTTATTTGCCAATAATGTACTTCACTGACCTGTTATGAAATTTGTCTTTCTGTAATTTTTGTAGAAAAGTGTACTGTTGAAATGAAATACTTTCATGTTAACTGTCCCGTAACCAAGCAAAATAGGTGAAAAACATGAAAAATCAGCTTTATTGTGTTATCCTCATCAACTTCCGAAAGCTCTTCCTTCGTTCACAAATATTTAAATTATATTATAGTAAAAAAGTGACTCACAGTACATACAAAATGAACGAAAGTAACAACTATGTGCAGATTGTGCTGATATACTATGTGTGTTTGGTGTACCAGAATGCAGTAAAACCATTCAAACTAAATAACAATATTCATACCGTAAAATGTGCAGAACAGTAATAGTTTCGAAAAGTTGCTCCAATAAGAAAGTAAAAGAGTTAGTGGAAAACTACATGGAGTGGCATAGGTAGATAACTGATCATCTGTTTAGTATAACTTGCCATCAGATGACGTCTATACAAATAAGTGATTTGTGAAAAGCAATTGAAAACAAACTTTGAAATTTATATTTTAATTCCTGTATATACCACTCCAAGTAAACACTCAAAATAAAACTTCAATTTAAAAGCCTTGAAAGCAATGCACTGTAAGCAGATGTTAAAATAAAATTATTTTAAGTGTGATTTATTAAATCTCATGTTTTCAAAGAGAATTAGACAGTTCCATCATATGTTTTGCAATCCATTTAGGCTAAGCATCATGACTCTGGAAACTAAACAACATTGCATTTCTTTTCCATGACACCCAATGTAAAATTACTTTAATATTTCACTCGTGTAACTTTTTTTTTTGCAAAGCAACAAAGGCTTTTAATTGTGAAGCGACCATACAATTTATGCCACGACCTGGTGCACACACAATGCCCCTAAGAGACACAACAAGTTGGGTGTGCGTTACACAACAACATGGTGCCAGCACAACAAACGGTTAGGGAACCAACCACTGTACCTGGTACTGCGACGTCCGCCAGCACCAATACTCCTGCGTCGAGGAAAACACACATACACATCGCACAGTTTTACATAACAATGACACCACTCAACAGCAATAAACAATAATAGCATGTCAATTTAGTTACGAATCACACACTATAGAAATGATACACACAATGTCACTGATTTAAGATCAATCTACTTATGTACCAGTGAGATCACCTTGCATGCACAAGAAAGATGCAATTCTCTTGGTGATCTATTTCACTCATCTACTATGTCCCAAATAACATGCACTATCATTCTGCCATCGCCAAGTGAAGTCATTAGCAAAGCTCAAGCTTCTCTAATGCTGTCTATTCACAGCTCTCAAAACAAACAAAAGCAAATAATATACTGGGATCATAATAAAAGGCATTTCATTCTGACTCTATTTACTATACCTACACTGCACAACATTCAATCAGAATTCTATGTGCTTTGATATGCTGTGTTAAGGCTGCAATTTGAATGAATATACTAAAAATATTATTTTTGTCTAAACAAATGAATTATTAATATGCACACACCTACTCGCAATCTAAAGTAATGCAACAAATGAAACTGCTTTACAGAAAGTACCACTAATGTTCTACATGTGGCTGGTCTGTCAATATTTCTTTGTACTTGTTGAAAAAATCTCCACATTGTTCTAGTAGTAATTCTGAAGCTGCCACAAATGTCCCGTTTGTCCATTCCATGCTTTGATGTCCAGTACATGTACCTTACGAGTATATCTTGGACCACCACACATGGTTGGCCTGACGTGTGCATAAATGTGGTCTTTTATATATCCAACATATTCCAGGAGAGCTACCAACTCATAAGACTCCATTAGAAATTACTTGCAGGACCTCGTAACATAGTACTGGTGTGGCGTGTTTGCATACTAGAAAAATACTTCTACTGCTAATAACTCACACACTACATATCTTAACTTACTTTTTAATAGAGACCACTGTAAAACGCTTTACAGATCTTCTGCATTCCAAAATGGCAAACTTATATTTGTAACACATTTCTTAACACATTTTGATTTACAAGAGAGAAAAAACTGTATTTTTTGGATTGACACATCTTCTGTTACAGTTGGCACCAAAGGCATAGTTCACAGCTTGAAATCTATACTCTAAGCCACTGAGACCGCACATCCATCTCACACAATATTTGGAATTGCTCACTGTGGATTGTTCAGTTATATGGATGGCATAATTTTATACTGGGCTTGTATGGCACAATTTTATATTGCGCTTGTACTGTAAACATAAATTTATTCCCACTCTCATAAATTTTAGAAATCTACATCACATAACAGTGATTAAGTAGAGTAATATTACGTTTCATAGGGTGTCTGAACGTAATAAAGGTTTTCCAGAAGCAGGAATTACCTCCAAGTATAGATGAGGTCTCTGAAGCTACAGTGAGCAGCTGGGGTGTGTAAACTAACCTATATCACCATGCGACTAGACTAAGACTATATTGGCAACGTTGCTTGCAGTTTAGAAGAAGGAACTGTGTGCAGCAGACAAAGATGTGGAGTACACCAAGGGAACGACAGGATTGGAGTGGAGGTGTTAGGTTCGAGCTCATGCTGGTTGTGGAGAAACATCTAACAGACACACACACATCACATAATATATAAATTGCAATAGACAGACAATAGGAGGCTGAACAAACACAGGGTTTGGGGTCAGTGTAGGGAAAAGACAGTTCATCAAGGTGGCAAAATGTCAAAACACTCCAGAGAGAGAGATAGAGGCCAAGACTAGGCAAGACACACCAACTAGAAGCAGTGAAGTGCAACCACGGGCGCCGCAAGGGTAAACGTAAACTTTCAATGGCAGAAAAAAATTATAACATTTAAATTTGCCACAGTGTGTAAAAAAAGGGACCACAAAATTATTTTGCTTATGTACTAAATTTGTTTTACTGTTTACAATAACACATTACAGCACTTGCAAGGTAACAAATGTATTCCTTTGTGATTCCCTGAGATTTGCTAATTGCATTGTCGTAATATCAATTTTAGCAAACTTTTTATTAATAACCATTTTTTTGGAAGATATACAATCATGTTTTCAGAGTAAAAAAGTATGTCACCAGAGGCTGGAGGATTTCACGTACATATTATGATATAATTTCATCATGAATTAAATATGATATAAACAGCACTGCATTTTAAAAATTGTATTACCTAATGTTTTAAGTTATTTTAATCTGTACTGAAACATTTGCAATTCATTTATTGATTTCACAGTTTTCCTTTCAAACACTTAAATATGCCGTAATCAATAAACATGAACATTTCTGCCACTAAACATAAAATGGCAATAAACATGAATATGCTGTTTCTTAAACAGACCTGCCACCTCTAAACCTGCAACCTCTACCAAATATGATGTGCACGTGTGTGCTAGTCTTATACTGTATTTGTCTATTATTTACATGTTAGAAAAAGTGGGCCAGGAGTTCCTCAGAACCCCTTAGTAAAACTTGTTTGATACTTTGCACTATTGTATGTTTTAAATATAACAAAAGTTGTAAATATTTCTTGGCTGTATGCATACTGTATACTTACATCTATAATTATTTACTCATTGAACTTAAGTCACTTAAATGTATTTTAGGATTGTGAACTGAACAGTTACTAGTATCTTTATCAGATCCATTTAGATATGCCTAGGTGCTCTTGGAATACAGAGCATTCTTCAATTACAATCAACTGTCCTTGTAGATTGGGTGCCAACATTTACCTTCATCTCCTTTTCAAGAATTAGATAGAGGTTGATTATATTACTTGGAATTTTCAGAATCCAGTGATATAAGAGTTTTATCTACATATGTGTTCATTTTGAGTTATAATTCATTGTACGTACATACTTACTTGCAACTGGGACGACTTCCTCATATCTTTCAAAATTCAACTGTAGGGGTGTGTGGCGAAAAGTGAACCATGGGAAAATGTGAAGCAACCAAAAAATAGTTGTAACCATTCAGGGAATTTAAAATTGATACCAGAGAACAGCTGGCAAAACAACCCCCTCCATGTCTATGAATGCGTGAAACTCCATGCAATTGTTTGTGTATTAAATATTTTTTAATATTTGAAGATAAGAAATTGTTTTATTCGAGTCTATTCTTTCTTGATTTACTTAACAAAAAGCAATCCATTAAATTTAATATACTTTTTTAATCATGTTGAATTTAGTTATATGTATATAGTTCTGTCATCAATTTCCCAGATATCTAATATAAATTTAAAATAAATTTTTAGGTTACAATGGTATTATGGGGAAGAGTGAGACAATTTAACTCAGGAATTATAATCAGTACTTCACTATAGCCCATAATATTATCCTTCCTTTAAATAATGAATGTCAAATATGTTAAATGTTAAATAATGAATCAGTAATTCAAGTGGCTTATGCACATGCCTACATTCATATTGGTATGGCTGATTATTTAAGACCATGTACTTAANACATTGATCAGTAATTCAAGTGGCTTATGCACATGCCTACATTCATATTGGTATGGCTGATTATTTAAGACCATGTACTTAAGACCATAATTATAGTTCTATGCTGCTCTGTTTTAAAATTACATTGTGTATTTTTAGAAATAAATTTTACATGATCACTCACTCTGCACTCGAGACCCTACTAACTTACTGTTCAACCATGATGCATCAGTGGTGCAGTCATCAGACAAAATTGAACAGCCCACATGATGCAACCACTGTTCACATTGTTCATTGTGAATGGATCCCAAACCCATTCATGAACTTCCTACCACAGTAAAACCATTTGAGTCAATGAAGTCACTTATATTTTACAATATTAAACAGAATATAAGTGTGGATTTGAAGTGCAATATTAAGCATACCAGTGCTCATCAATCAAATAATTCTGGCAGATGGTCTCTCAAAAGAGCTTCAAACAATTCATGCAAAATAAAAATGTGTGCAAAACAATTTGCTTTTAGTAATCACTTTCAAATCCAATGATCTGATTAGTTTTAGAATGTTCTTGTCATTTATCAATGAAGATTTATGAGTTTGTGTGATAATGTGATGATTAATGTTCAAACATTCTGAAACATTTTAAGAAGTGTGTGTTCAAAACCAATGTTAATTTCAACCTCTTGCTCCAAAACCTAACAAACTAAAAATTCTTAAAATTATGTACAAGTATTGAAATTCCACTGTTTTTTTTAATATGTAATTCATCATTGACAATTATTTTGTTTTTAAGGTGTTAGGATCCAATATGCTTATGTTCAACAAAAAAATTAATGGTTAAGTAATTATTTCTAAAAAGAATTCAGGAATGTTCCATAAAAGAACTTAAAGACTAAAATTTGTTTTGGTACTATCTTATTATCAGTTGTGTACTTATTTGTATAACTGTGTGGAACATGTTCAGGTCAACAAATTAAATTCTCTTTCCAACTATGACATTAGATTGCTGCTGGTCAGCTGGCATCTTGCACCAGCAAGTCAGTCTTGACTCAGCAGGCATAGGGTGCTACAAAAACATCACGGCTTGGAGAAATTCTGTTTGCTACTGAAAGCTAGATGTGTGATTTGTGTTGTTTAGCCCCAGAACACCATTTGAACTTTGCACCTGACCGCCACTGAGGCGGAGGGCAGTGTGCTATAATATGGCGTAGATACTTTGGTAAGAATGGCTCATACACATACAAATGTTTGGTCCTCCAGGCTGGATTATTGCTATCGCTGCGCAGCTACATAAGGCAAGTAGTGCCAACAGTACATGAACGCCGGTAACGGTATAGTGATGCGGACCACAGTCTAGTAATCACGATATATCGCAAATACTATCTCTACAGCACTTTGTCGCTACTAGGCCACCTGAGTTATACAAGGTGGTGGCTAGTAAGTTACATAGTTAAATTACTTTGGTGCAGACTAAGGGCACCTGTGGTTGTTACGTTACGGGTAAACAAATACTCGTATTCTCTGTTATTTAACACACCAGTAATTTATTTGTCTGAAGATAACACAGGTATTAGTCGTACGCCTGAAGGGCTGGTGGGCTGAATACTATGCGTCGGGGAAGGTTGTTGAAGGAAGACGTTTCTCTACTTATCTGTGACGGCGGCTTTTGGTGAGTTGTCTTCATTGGTAGTGAGGCCTGGTGAGTTGGGTGGCCCTATTTCAGGCCCTCGGACTGGCTCTCGTTGGCGTGTTGTACTCAGCTGACTTCTTCCTTCGGCTTTGACTGACTCTCTCGGAAGTCCGGAATGGTTTCCCGGGGACTTTTGAGTGTGTCTGCGACCTTGGCTGGGATTCCTTGTTGGAAAGCGCGTCTCCTCGTTGACGTCCGCAACGGTCTGGCTCGCGTTTCTGACTTCCCCACCTTGGAAACTGTCACTACGTTTTCGGAAATGAACTCATAAGTTCTCGGCACTTTTACTGGGTTTGTCTCGGGAATTTACACATGAAGTTTCGGCTGTTCCTGGGTTATCTTCCCGGTGACGTCACTATTGACTTACTGACTGCCTGACTGCTTGCCTCGTCGCCATCCGGCGCACGACTACGTCTTCTCGGGGAATGGTGCCTCTCAGTATGGAGCTGCCACTCATTTCCAGGAATTTACTCATATTCTTGGCGCTGTTCCCGTTACCCGACTGACTACTCCGCGTCTGCTTCGCCTCCCGTTTCGGCTGCACCTATCTTGTCTCGCGGCTGTACCACCGAACTACTCCCGTCTCGGCTGGCGATAATTGACTCTGCCAGGATCCAAACCCGGCCTCGTGATATGACTGCCTCTCGCACTAACTGCCTTCTCCGCCTCGCATCGCGGCTGCAGAACAACTCCTTCCCGTCTCGGCTGAACAACTGATCTCGAACAACTGATGATCTGCCTTGGCTGCTTCGTGAATTTAACCCATCTCCCGCTATATTCAAGTTAGCTGTCAGCAGTTTCTCGAGAGAGAAATCGGGAAATCCCCTGTGTACCTCGCACGTTTTTTGTGTAGGATTTAGTGTCTTGTCAGCTGCTTGTGCGCTCCAACTGGGGTGTAGGGAGGGGGTGGTAGGACGTTTCGGGATTCCTGTGAGCTGTGGCTGTGTCTGTACTAATTCTCGTCGGGGCACCCCCTGATTCCTTCGTCGAGGACTTATATCAGTTATTTCTAGGGACTTTCCCTGTTTCTCTCGACTTCGGGACATCCCCGAGGGGGACTCCCCTGATTCCTTGTCAGCTGCCTGCCCTGGCTAGCTGTAGCAGGGTGTGGAAACAGCGCAATGCCTAGCCCATGTCCTCGTCACGCGTCAACTTGATGGTATGCATTCACAGTAATAAAAATCATTATGTTTCTGTGGCAAAACTACTGACACTAATGGAAATGCTATGTTCAGTGATCATTAAATTAACGCATGACTAAGCAGATTCAAGCAAGTGCATATTTATACAGTCTACTATTCAAGACTGATATAACCAAAACACACTGACTTTCGAATTGTACAATCAATATGTCGGCAGCAACAAGAAGTTACAGTTAGTAACGTTCAACTACCATTTGTCCCAAGCTGACGACGCGTGGGAATTTATGAGGCCTCAGGAAAACCCATCAAAATTAGGATTTTGAAATATTGTCAGGAAGATGCGTAAGAAAAAAAATGAAGTTCTGGTATATTATTTAGAATTTTATTCTAAACCACCCACGGCAAGCACAGCTAGTTTGGAGGAGATTAAAGTAAAGTTCCAGATGTATGAAGTTGTGGTCTGGGAATTACAGAAGGTGTATAACAATTTAACGGCAAGGAGTAAAGAGGTCACATCATCGAGTGATAATATGTCAGCTCATTGGCATGGAACTCAAGCTGCAGTGTTTCCAACTTTACAATTGCCAATGTTTAGTGGAAACTGGGCAGTGAGGATAGGCTTTACCAAATTTTGTAATTCTGTTATTGGACAAATGCTACATATAACCAAAGTTCAAAGAATACATTATATGTTGGGTTGTCTGAAAGGTGAAGCCTGCAAACTCAGTAATATTTCCATAATCGACAGCAATTATGACATGGTATAGCAGCTTTTAGAGAAAAGGTACAGAAGCATTAGAACTGCAGCAACAGATCATGTGCAAAGGATATTACACCTACCAGTACTAGGCAGTTGTAATGAAGGAGCACTAGCCAAATTCATCACAAGTGTGGAGGAAAATGTGAATGCCTTCAGGCTCAAAAGTTTCCCGTTGCATAATAGGACTTTGTTCTCCTTAATATTTTGTTAGAAAAGTTCAACCCACCACTAGAGAAAGCATTTGAGATGCCCCTGGAGGACATACCATTGTATATTAAGTTGCTCAAGTTTTTTGAGCGAAAAGCAGTGGCAGTAGAGCATGTGCGGATGTTAGCAGCGAGAGGGCAGGTGACTGGCTGCAACCATAAATCCACACACCAAAAACATTCCTTCCCTGGCTGCAAGTTTCGGTAGACCTACTCAGCTGGCAACTCTTTGCAAGCTGATCCCATCAAGACTACATTAGTTTTGGTTGAGTATGGTTTTTGTGGAAGGCAACAAAGCAACATTTGTAAAGGATTGCACACACTAAATAAGTGCCAGGTCTTCTTATCTAAAACACCAAAATAAAGGAAGAAGAGTGTGGTGGCTAATGAGTTGTGCTTCAATTGTCTGTGAGAGTCCTTTACAGCTGTCAGTGTAGGTCAAAATATAGGTATCAGCAGTTTTGAGGAACTCACCTTAACCTAATCCACATTCAAAATAGCAAGATAGTAGAAGTAGAAAACAGCCCACCTCCAGATGTGGTAAACCAATTGGTGCAAGAAGACTCCACTATTACCATGTGTTCTGTGTAAGGATGAGAGTGCTGCAAAGTCAACTACAGTACTCTTAAAGACTGCTCTTATTCAGGCCAAGGACAGTGCAGGTCAGTATCTGGTGGTATGAGCCTTATTGGAAAGTGCATTGTAGTCCTCCTTTACAGCAGAAGCCAGTGAACACCTGAGACTTAAAAGGCATTGTGTAGGCACAAGTATCTCAGCAATAGGATATACATCAATCACATGATCCAGGGNATAAGATCTATCACAGCACCACATGTAAGCATTAGTAGTGACATATTAATTTTACACAGAATAACTAGAGATCTTTGCCATCAGTGCAAATTGCCACAAGAGATTTAGTGCATTTAAAAGGCCATCCCTTAGCAGATCCACAGTTTGCCACAACAAGTGTGGTTGAGATGTTGTTGGCAACTGATGTTGCTGAAGCTATGACTGGGCATAAGATCGTTGAACAGCCAAGTGCATTCCACATGGTGTTCGGATGGGTAATTATGGGTAATGCTCCATGTGAACCCACTTCCCAGCCACCACAGATGACTTCATTGCTGGTGCGAGCAGAAACTTCTCTGGAATTGGCCTTGCAGAGGTTCTGGGAAGTTGAGGAGATTCCATACACCCAACTACCCTCTGTAGAAGAACAGCATTATGAAGATAACTTTGTGAATACCCACACTCTTACAAGTGATGGCAGGTATGTTCTAAGGCTTCCATTTAAAATTGACAGAGATGACTTAGGTAGTTCATGCTATGTGGCTGCAAGTAGACTCCATTGACTTGAGCATAAATTTAAAAGATCACCGGAGTTGAGGCTACAATATTAAGAATTCATGGACCAATATAAATGGTTGGGTCACACGACCTGTATTAGACACTTAATATCCTCAAGTAGTGAGAGTGCAGTGAACCTAACCTCTCGTGTACATGATCAACCTGCTTATATCATTCCACACCAAGCTGTGGTTATAGAGGAAAGTGTATCCACCAATGTATGCATAGTTTTTTATGCCTCCACAACTGTAAATGGACCATCTCTGAAAAGCCTGCTGCTCCCTGGCCCTAAACCACAGAAGGACTGGAAATTGTTCTGAATTTCAGAACTTCACCTATGGCACTTATGGCAGATGTGCGTAAGATATTTTGCGCAGATTATGATTGACTCAGCTGATAGGAAGTATAAGCGCATACTCTGGCAAGCTGCACCAAATGACCCAGTAAGTGTTTATAAGCTGAACACTGTGATGTATGGACTGACATCTTCTCTTTACCAAGCCCTGCATACACTTTAACAATTCTGTACAGAGTGGACGTACCTGATCTACCAACTACCAAGCGTGGTATCCTTTCAACCATTGTCGCATCTAATATCCATGTAGATGGCCGTCTCCAGTAGTTACTGCCAGCAAGATCTTGCTTCAGTCCCTGTGGACCCAGGGTCACAAATAGGATGAGCTGGTTGAAGGTGCCACATTGTATCTGTGGAATTAGGTTAGCTCCTCCTTTTCTGGTAGATATAATGGCGGACAGATACGTTCCAATTCAAGAATGCAATACACAGTTTCATGGCTTCTGTGATGCAAGTGAAAAGGCATATGTGCAGTTATTTATGTCAGGTGTTAGAAATCTGATGCAATGGCTTGAATTTACTTGCTTGCTGCCAAGTCCAAGGTGGCACCACTAAAGATTATCCATCTCAAAACTTTAACTGTGTGCAGCACTGTTGTTGGGCTTAATGTGATGTTGCTTGGTCAAGATGTACGCGACAAAGATAGGTGACCTGAGATTTAACATTAGGACAGGCTACACTGTGGTGTTATTGTGGTTAAGAATGTCACTGCACAGATTGAAAGCTTTTGTGGTGAATCATATGGCGGAAATTCAAACTGTTGTTCCACCCAATGCATAGAGTCATGTTCCTTCAGGAACCAACATTGCTGATGTGGCCTTGTGTGGTGCTTTGCCAGATCAGCTGATCCAAACGCAGTGATTTTCAGTCCCCAGTTGGTTGTTGTAGTCAGAGGATTGCTGGCCCTTAGCCCGAGTTCACGTTCAAGACACCCTTGCCGAGTTTAAACCCTTGCTCACATATTCCTTGATGGTGCAGGATAGGGCACAGAGTGTAGAGGAGGACCCATTGGGACTGCTACACAAATCTTCCACCATAATAAGATTGCAGCAAGTCACAGCATGGGTACTATGAGCAAAGGCAGTGTTTCTTCATGAACTTCACTCATCAGAACCATGCTTGACTATGGAGGAGCTGTTGTATGCTGTAGAAATGTAGATTAAGAGTGTACAACATTACCACCTTGCCCATGACAACCGAGCAAGGTAGGGCAGTGGTAAACTACTCGACTCACATTGAGGAGGACTGATTTAAGTCCCGGCGCATCCCGATTTCAGTTTTCTAGGGTTTTATAAAATCACTCCAGGCGAATGCTTGGATGTTTCCTTAATGGATGCCCTGGCTGATTCCTTCCCCTTTTCTTAAATAAATAGTGTTCCCTCACTAATGCCTATACTCAAGGGCACTTAAAACCTCCAAATAAAATACATACTAAACAAAATAATTAATACAATAATTAATGCCTTGAAGAAGGGAGAGAGCGTTGCTCAAAGGTCACAAGGGCATTGGCACCATTCCTTGACTCAGATGGTGTGATCGAGGTGGGCGGTAGGCTGCACAATACCTTGTTGCCAGCGTAGGGTCAAATACCCTGTGTTCCTGACCAGAGGAAGTAGACTTCCTGTGCTTATTGTCATGCACTATCATTTGGTCAATCTGCACCCAGTATCATCCACGACCTTGTACATAACTATCCGTCGCTACTGGATAATATTTGCAAGAAGTGTGGTGCGCAAGATTCTCCACGAGTGTGTGGCATGCTTCAAGATCCAGCCAGTGGCACCAAACCCTGTGGTGGGAACACTACCTGCAGCACAATCTACACAGGTCAGAGCATTTAGTTGTGTTGGATTGGATTTTGTGGGCCCATTTCCCACCACTCCAGTGAGAACTCAAAGGAAGATGCCCTTCAAGATTTACCTGTGTTTGTTTGTGTGGCCACCAAGGCCGTACATCTGGAAATGGTAATAGACCTGTTGGCAGCAGCGTTCCTGACAGCTTTGAAACAGTTCATTTCCATCCGAGGAACTGCTACGGAGATATTTTCAGACAACTGCACTAACTTTATCAGGGTGCATGGCTATTTGAAGGAACTGTATAGCAGTCTTCTGTTGGGAGAAAATTAGCAGCGTATCCTCCATGAGTCAGTCCACTATGAGATCAGGTGGCACTTCAACCCACTGGGCCAGCCCTCATTTTGGTGGCCTCTCGGAGACCGCTGTTAAAAATGTGAAGCAGTACTCAAAGAGAGTAGTGGGGAACCAGTTACTCACCTCAGATGAGTTTGCTAGGCTGCTGGCACAGGTGTCTGCAGTAACGAACTCCCGACCACTGTGTGCCCCGTCACCTGACTTGAAGATTATGAAGTGCTGACACCAGGGCATTTCCTTGTGGGACTGCTGTTTACTGCCATACCAGACAATGACACAACTGAGATACCCCTACACTGCTTGGACTGGTGTTAACTCATAATGAAGTTTCCGCAGAGGTTATGGAAGCGGTGGAGCATGAAATATCTCCATACCCTCCAGTAGAGAACAAAATGTATGACCTCATAGCCCAACATACAACCAGACCAGTTAGTACTGGTTGAGGATACAAATCAACGTCCACTCTAGTAGACGACTGCCAGAGTTGCAGCCATACATTCTGGACAGAATGGAGCTGTGCACATGGTCACATTAAGAACCTCTCAGGGAGTTATTACGCGACCAAGGGGAAAAATTTGCCCTTTACCAGTGCACTAAACAAGTGTCAGTATACAGTGCTCAGAACTCAATCCTTCGTGTAGTAACTAGATATAGTTTTTCAAGTGTACATATTGTTTACATAACAGTTACAAACATTACTATTGATGTAAACTGATTGATGTTGCAAATATTAATTTTCAGTGGGAGCTATAATTGAGATTGAAAGTTACACGTGCAATTTGTGTTGTTTTGCCCCGGAACATCATTTGAACTTCGTATCTGACTGCCATTGCAATGGAGGGTGGCTTGCGCACGTACAAATTCATTTCTTTGTTGTTTGTAAACCATCAGTCAGTTTTAACAGACGTAATAAACCACAGAGGTTGTTCAGCTCCCCCCACCCCCCAATGTAATTCCATTCCCTGTGATGTCATAATCATTGTGTCCTGGTTTATTTCAAGTAAATCTTATGCCTTCCAGGCCATCTGTTCCATGTCGGCCTATGACAGGCCTAGTACGTCATGCCTGCTTAATCTTCATAGTTTGTGTTACAATTGTCATATATTGTGTGGGAGTTCAGTAGATATAATATATTCCCATGTTACCTTTATGTCCATTTGCTTTATTATTATTGTTCAGTCATGAGGGTAATTTCGAGACCTGGCCTGCTCCATGCTGATGATCATCTATTTTAACTTGTGCCTGACTAGTCATTGACTGTGCTTACTACAGGAGCATATAGGACTAGCAGAGAGGAGAGGGAACAATATCCCAAAGTACATCTGTCATGCTTACTTCTACAGCATGTGTACAAGCAAATGTGCATGATCCTGGAAACAGAGAACACCTATTGGCCTGAGCTAACTGGCAAGTTGATGCCCAAACGCCTTTTCAAAACTCCATTATCCTATCTCTCATCTGGCACTTTAGCCTTACTGCTAGAATTATATATCATGCTACCACTACTTAATATTTCACTCAAGCCTACGATGCCACCTTAAGCCAAATCAACTTTTTGTTATTGAATTAGTTAAACAACTCTGAATATGAAACATTTACTATGTTTCAATTTAATTTGAATTATTGAATGGCCCAAAAACCAAATAAGAAAACAACTCATAGGTCACGTGATTTGATTCAGTACCTACAAAATTCCGCTGAGAAGGTTTTTTTTTATAATACAGTACCCCACTTTTTGCAGGTGTGTGTTTAAGGTATATGAAAAACTTGTTGCCGTGAATTTTGAGCTATATCAACTGAAACAATTTCAATACCGAGCAAGAACAAGAGTTAGTTGACTATTTGATGAAGTGTGCAAACATGTGCTTTGGTTTGGCTACAGCACAATGTCAGCTAGTATATAATTGATTAAAAATAGTGGCATTCAAGTGTCAGATAAATGAGAAAGAAGTAAAGGAACTAGTACAAAGTGGTTCTACAGTTTTCCACAAAGGAATACCACTGTGGTAAATATAAAAGCAGAACATGTACATATCATGAACAACAACATTTAATAGGCATAAGTAAACATATTTTATGATAACCTCCAAGAAATGATGCAACCAATATCAATTTTTTGTGATTATACCCGAATTTTTAATCTGGATGAGAACAGTACCAAACCAGTACCTAAAAAATCACAAAACATTACAGTGGGGAAAGGGATAAAGTATGTGAACCATGCCACAAGTGGCAAAAATGATATTCTTGTTTCTAATTGTTGTGTGATTATTGAAGGTGGAAATTAATTTACTCCATAAATGATTTTCTCTCAAAACAAATTCACAGATGTAATGATTGAGAAAGTACCATGTGGCATCCTAAATTTAAGTGAAAAAATAAATGACTTAAGCAAACTTTGCAATTTGCGAAGCACTTGGCAAGTAGCAAAAGCAACCCATCATTATTAAACTTGGATAATCATGAAAGTCATTTGGATCCAAAGGTGCTAAATATAAGAAAACAAAATGGAGTTGCAAACATCTCCACTACCTACACACACATCACATATACTCCAGCCTCTGGATGTTTCTTGCTATAAGTCATTCAAAATGTATTATGCAGGTGCTCTTAAGTGTATTTTATTTTTTAAAATAATGCAAGTTTCCACCAACAATTTTGCAGAATTTGTGAGTATAACACATGAGAAAGCCCATGCATCTTTAAGCATAAAATTTGGTTTCAAAATACTGGAAATTTTTCTTTTTATTCCTATAGATGTACTGATGATGACTTTGCACCATGTCAGTTTACTAACAAACATCATCCAAAAATGCTGAAACCAGCACAAGCATGCACCATGTAAAGTGTGATTTCTGGACCTATCCAACATAATGTGTATAACCACGAGTCTGCATGAATATCAGTAAAACAGTGAAAATTCCAATAACAGGTTTGCTGCATGCAGCTTCCCTACAGGATTAGGGGTCTTGTGAATAAGTCTTGTGATCCATATAATATCTTTATTATTTATTGTTCACAGTTTATTTACGTCAAGGCTGCTGTTTGCCTTGTCTTAGGCCAGAATAGTTTTCTGTTTTTTGATGGCATAAGTGCTCTGAAGTCAATCCCCAATAAAACTTTATGACCACAAAACAGGCTAAATAGTACTGTTGAGATAAAAGTCATGAAAGCTAGACACTATAAAATGTAATAGTCACTTCCTCTGCACTTGTTAATTTTGTCTAAGCCAACTCCAGTATGGTTGCAGAACAAATTAATTTTCCATAACACACCAATTTAAATAGAGCAAGGAGGTGACAGATTCAGAAAAGTTATAGGAATCCTAATTGAACTCATTCTCTCTGCGTTGAGTTTCCAATTTTGTTGGTATCAGTGGAAGTTCTTCCTGATATTCATGTTTGTTATTCAAAAACACTTCACACAGATTTAAGTTATTCAAATGTTGACTGAATCTTATTGTTTGCAAAGTGAATCTTTCTGAATGCAAAACTAACTGAATTGTATTGTGTGCAACTGAGGTGCCAACTTGCTCTGTACACAAACATTTTCAGACAGCAAAACAACATGGAATACAAATGCAACCTGTACAAGAACTGAGAAACAAAGGGAAATATAAATGAAGTGATACAACTGTTATATTTGCACACTTACTGTATAAGAAAAAATATTAATTTAAACATAACTTTCAAGATAAAAGTTATATTAAAAAATCAAAAATTTATTATTTTTGTACACTGGTTATTATAAATGTCGTGCCATTTAATTTTTTTGTCTAAAATGAAGTGAAAAGTAAGATACTTGATCAAATGAAAGATAGGACTTATGCCTGAATTGGTTGAGAGAAATGTTTAGGGAAGCATTTCAATTCTCACTTGCAAAAGAATACAACAATCATATTTAGTCGGGTCCCTTTTATTGCAAACTGTTACTTAAAAACTGAATAGGAAAACCAAGATCAACCAGTTTTAGGCTACGAATTACGATAGTTCAACTGTTTCCATTCTCTTTAGCTCTGTTCGCTCCAAAACACAACAGAAAAAAAATTAACACATAATAAACAAAAAATGTAAAATTTTAGACAAAATTTTGTTAGTGATAATAGTAAATTATGTATTAATTGAAACGAAAGTAAAAATCAAACCTCCCCTTAAGGAGAGTAAGTATGGCTAACTCATGAACGTGTTGAGAGGAAACTATAAGAGATATGTATAGATAGACAAGCGTAGCGTGGTCTGTCTGCGCCAACTTACTTGCCGCTTATAGCCATAATCGTGCTTATGGTCCAGCGGCTCGGGCATGGGAGAAGATATACGGCAGCTCGCATAGTCACACGCGGAGCGGATCCTATCCAGCTCTTGCTCCAAGAGCGCAACCTCCTTCTCCAACGTTGCAATGCGAGCATCCTTTGTTTCCAGAATGGCGGTCAAGGTACTGTTAGAGGGGCCACTGATGGAATTTTGGGTGTGCAATGCTTTTTCTAACTGCATCTGCAGGGCTCTAAGAGTCTCATTGGTGGCCTTTAGCTCCTGCGGTTACCAAGCAAAGAAAATAAAAAAAAAAGAAATGAACACAAAATGGATCAACAAAGTTCAGTCAGGATCTAGCAACTACTAATTGTGGCACACACCACACTGGTTCGGACAATCCTTAACGGACTCTCATTGTGACTTTAATAATAAGCTGTTATTTACAATCTTCAGTTATTTATGCAAAAATGTGATAATTTAAAAAGTTTAAAAAAAATTTTAAACAAAATATTTACTCAGAAAAAGTTACACACGTATTTACAGTCAGTAATTTACATTCTGTACAATTTTAAAATTAGTTATATATTGGTTAGAAATTGTTTATTTGAAGAAGTTTAAAAAATTAGAAATCTATCTTAATGAAGCACACACACACTAGCACACAGTGCGAATACTGAATGTTTATAATGTTTCACCAGCTGCCTCACACTCCAGTTAATACAAGCAAGATGATAGTAATAGGTGAAACATTAAAAATTTATACTGCTTGCCAGATATCTGCGAGCTTGAGAAAGGTTACAATGAAGGAAGGTGTCACTGACGATTCCTGGACCAAGTAGATCAGAACCTGCCACATCATGTAAAGGATAACAGTAAACTTCTGTCCTGGTGATAATTTTTCCTCATGCCCCATGAGATTTTCAAACCTATCCACTTCTTTTGATGAGGGTGCACTAGTATAATCATTGCTTTTGCTATCAACACATGTTGCCCGTTATGCATTTCATCACCATTTGCGGCCAATCACACAAACCACGCATGTGATATTGGCAGACAACCAGCATGTAAAGCCTTCATTAAAGATGTCGTCGCGGCTGCATGAAGTGAGGGTTTTGGCTGTTACTGAGCCTGGAGAAAAAATATGGCACTGTAATGCCATTAAAATGCTCTGAGGTAGATTTGTTGTCCAACTGTTCGTTGCAAAAACTACTCTTAAAAGCGAGCCATAATCATCATCAGCTCATCACCATCATCAACATCTTCACTATAGCTTAGAATGGTGTCACAGCACAGCTGCATGGGATGCAGAATGGAACAGTGTAATATTCAATGATGAATCCTATTTCTGTCTCGCCAATTATTATCACCATATGAGAGTCTGGTGGTGGTGTGGCCATCAAATGGATTCCTCTGCCATTGTGGAGCACCACACAGCCAGTCTTTTGGGGCCGCTCACCTCTAGTACACATTACGGGCACATTAACATAGCATGCTGCTATGTTGATTACGTGCTGTGATCCATAGCAACATCATATCTGCAAGGCATCCCAAACAAACATTTTCAACAAATAACACCCGGCCACATGCAGCTCAGATCAGTTTCTATGCTTTGTAAGGTGTGCAGAAGTTTCCTTAGCTAGCCCCCTATCTCCCAATCTCTCACCACCAACTGAGAATCTGCAGGACATGAGTGGACATCGGTTGAATACCTTCCGATCCCCACACAATAAAGATGAACTGTGGATTCAAATTAATACGATACCCCAGAACATTATTCAGGCACTCACTGAATTGAGGCCACATTGGGTTAGGTAATGTATCACCCAACATGGAGGTCCCACTACTTACTGATCATCCTTTATTTTTGGCCACTGGAGTCTTGTCTGTATGTTCTGCACCTGTTTGGTTATCTATGCATGCAGTTTGGTCTGTATTTAAGCATTTCTTCATGGTGTGGCATTTTCTCTGTCAGATAGTCTAATAATAGTCTTTATCAAGTTTATTTTAATGATCACATAATAGTTTCCAGTGCTATGTGACCATTCCTGAATGCTTCTTTGTTACGGAATGCTGAATTTGTCTAGGTTTATTTTGTGCTAAAAGTTTATCTAATTTTGGCTTTATGACAGTTGTAGAGCCAATGTTATCCTTATAGAGTCAATATTCAAAGTCCTAGTTTGGTACATTACATCCTTTCCATTTAATGCCTTGATATACAAGGCATATCCAGAAAGTAAGAGTCCTTAATTTTTTGTATTAAAAAAAAAAATTATTTAAACAAAATTACAGGATATTGTAGGTATACATGTTACTAATTTTTCCACATAGTCGCCTTCCCGTTCTATGCAGGTTGTAAGTCGTGGCACAAACTTTTTGATGCCCTCCCCATAGAACTCTCCCGCCATCTCCTTTGTCCACTTCAAGACCTCTTGTTTCACCTCCTCATTGGTTAGAAAATTTTTTCCACCCATGTGAGTCTTCAGAAAGGTGAAAAGATGAAAATTTGAAGGTGCCAAGTCAGGGGAGTATGCAGGGTGGTTCAAAATGTCCCAACCAAACGAGTTCAAAAGTGCCTTGGTGGCGTTGGCCGTGTGCGGGCCGGCGTTGTTGTGCAACAAACACTCCCTTCATCAACATTGAAGGTCTTTACTCCTTTCCTCGCCATGAATATTCGTTCTTCCTTCATTAAACTCACGACACCACTTAAACACGTTCGTTCAGTTCATAGCACCTTCGCCATAAACAGTTTTAATCCGTACAAAAATTTCAGTTAGCGTTTTTCCTTCCACGAGAAGGAACCTTATGACAGCGCGCACCTCGCACTTGGTGGGATTTCTGATTAACATATTTCACAGAAACAGACACTACGAGGCGAGTTTTGCTACTGACGAGGGTCGCCAGTGCTTGTTGTGTTCAGGAGACCCCCCACTACCACTCAGTGTTGCCAACTATTGAAAAAAAAATCCCACAGCACGACAGCCTAACAGTAATCTTACTTTATGGACACGTCTCGTATAACGTTATTCATTACAACTACAATTCTTGAGGTACAATTTTGGAACTAGTTCTTTGATCACCCATTTTTCATTACAGTAGAACCTCGATTAACCGTCACCCTCGGGACCGGGACCATGACGGATAACCGAATAGACGGATAACAGAAATAATAATAGCGCCGCTACAACTTAGCACCTAGACAGTGTTTGGCGTGGCAACATCGCAATTCACTGCCTTGCATGTTATAACGGCGCCATTGTAAGTCCTAATTGTGATGATTGCTGCGCAGTACTTAATGTGAAGGTTCAGGCCATAATTTATTCCAAGCGTTCTTCAGGTTTGTTGCCGTGAGATCTGACCACGCGTTGGCAACATTAAAAATTGCATCCTTGATGTTGTATGTTCTCCAAAACTCCTTNAGTTTTTTGTCGAGTCCCAAAACCACACGTTTCCGTTTCTCAGCCATAACAGAAGAGCAACCCACACTACGTATAAACAGCACTGTCAACAATAAACGGTAAAGCACGAACACTAGTAGGCACTGCACTCGAAATCGGCAAAAACTTCGGTTCACTATAGTAAGCCACGCACTGTACTGAACTGAAACAGTAGCAGTGGAATGTAGAAGACAGTGTAAGGGGGGGTGGGCGCGCAAACCCAAGGTCACTGCCCTTGCCGCCAATGACTCACGCACAGTGCAGGTGTGCAGTACAGTCGTCACTACTCATCATAGAGCCTCGACAGACAATCCGGCTCGGCGCTGACGCGGAAACATACAATTTTTTTGCGCTAGCGGGGTGGCGGTTAATAGAGACTGACGGTTAAAAGGGTGACGGTTAATCGAGGTTCTACTGTACTTTCATTTGTTCAGTGTAATAATCTCTTTTTGCCTGACAACATTGCCATACTGCCATAGTTTTATAAACGAAGCCAGTTACGGTTCCTGCAAACTTTGTAATAAAACATGATCCTTTCAACACTAGTCTACACCACTTAATGAAATATCACTCCACATTTTATTTATTACACAAGATTATTAAAAGATTTTTGAGCCATACAGTTTATTTTACAGGTTTCATTTTTGTATCACCAAAAGCTTGGAGGAATCAAATGCACTCCTGAGGAATACCTAAATTGTTCAATAAGCAGACATATTTTGTTTTTTTTTGCTATCTTAACTTAAATTTTCTCAAAATTATTTTTTTGGTTACCTTTGTAAGAGGAATGGCTGGTTGATTCTGTATTATTTTCAGCTCTGCTTCAATGCAGTCCAACATTTTTAGTAAATAACCCCCTTCTATCCCCTTGCATTTGGGAATACAACATTTTTTATTTAATTTTCAATAAAATAAAAGGCATATTTTTTAACACTACACTATTCTATTGTTATTTTTGTAACTATAATATGCACTTTGAACTTTGAAAACAAATTTGCCTTTACAGTACCGAACTTACTGAAGGAGTCAGTATTTTGTGATCAGCTAGCACAAAGAATTCTGCATTGATGTTTTCAAGTTTTATACTCCTCCAAATCTTCCTCCAAGAGATTAGAGGCTATAGCAGTGCTTTCTGTAACTGTCCCTAAAACTCGCAGATATATGGCATTTAGTACAATAATTTATAGTCTCCTTCATGGAGTTACCTGACCATCCAGAAGCAAACACTATTTCCTTAAGTACAATTTCTCAGAATTCATCTCAACACAGGTGCACAAATGTATTTTATGTTTTGGAAGTACAGTATAACGTAGTGTTTTAAATAAATCTAGATAACAGAAGGATAAGACAACTGTGTTAAAAAAATTTTAATTTGAAACATTTTGTTTATTAATAAAGTACTGCAGCATTTTAAAATATTTGAAACTCCTGCATAAAATATGATGCAAAATTTTGTCACTCTTTCCTGGATCAAATGTATTTGCAAGGAGTTTTGATTTATTTATATAGCTTACATTAACTGTATTTAAAATTTATTTTTACTTCAATTTGTTAACGACATTTGAATTTAATGAAGTGCTAAATGTTACAGGAATAAATATCCAATAATTGTACCTGCAATCACGGTCTTGTTTAGTAATAATTCTATCATTGTTAAATATTAAGTAGAATATGCATCCAACAATCATCAAGGATTGAACGAAACAGTTATTATTTTGGCTACAGCATGGGTTTACAATGTACTAACACTCGATACTAGCTATATTATAAAACTGAAGTCAATTTATAGAATTTTATTTGGCCAAATATAATATTGTTCTACACAACACCACATATAAAGTAATGGGCTTTTCAAAAATTAATCACTAAAAGCATATCCAGGAACAAATAAAAAATAAAATAAAAATTTTGATGTAATACATACCAATGATAAGAGATTCACGAAAAGATTTTAATAATACCTACTGCAAAAAATTTTTTCTTATAAGAGTCTGTCATTGATTTTGCACAAATTCACAGCCAATCACTTTTCTTTACTATATTAATTTTTATTTGCCAATCATATTTACCTGTCCATGATGTTTCTTAAAACAAATAACAAGAACAAATTTTATAGTTAAAAACAAACACTCTGTATACAACAGAATCAAAGGCACATACAGAATCACAAAACAAAAGTTATCTGAACTGTAGCCAATTAGAAACATAACCAAAATAATTACTCTGGTTTTGGAGGCACACATCATACTTATGGTCATATTAAACTTGAGTACATAACAGGTGGAGAACTACAGTAAGCTAAGCAACCAATGGTTCTGGATAGATATGAGGTCTGTACCAGGAGGGGGGAGCTATGTACATAACAGGAGGGACAGCCACAGACACCACAAATTATACCCACAACACCAGAAATATTATTAGCGTTAATTGTAAACAAAAAGTACATTAATGACTGTTAACTGTTACTGTTAATGGAAACCATAAACAAACAATAAAAGGAAAACAGTACTGTTATCACAATCAGCCACAGCGATATAAAGGTTAGTGAGAAACGGTTTCTGAACCAATCTGTTTGTTGTGAAGCTTCCACCGGGAAGGTGGTACTCACTCGCTTGCTCTTTGAGACCTCCAGGTCCCGTTCTCTCAACAATGACTCATAGTGGCGTATTCTAGCCTCACTTTCAATCAGTCTGGCTTCTAACTCCAATCTCTCTTCGTCTAGCATTTTACCACCTACAAACATCCAAAGCAACGTAAACAACACAAAACTAAAAAAATAAGGAACATGGAAGTGATGAATTTTTTTCTGTCCCTTTTTTCAGCCGGAGTCCTTTTTAGTAATCCTTCCTGCTCCTTCCTAAGTGTCCAGGAGGTACAGAAAGACAAATTAAATAAGTAAAAAATAAATAACAGGGAGGTTGTGCACGAGTTTTGCAGAAGTGGTGCAAGTGAAGGGTTGCAGGCATTCTAGCAAACTCAGGTCAATACTGCAGCATTCTACAGAAGAGTAAGGTTTGGAGAACACAATTGGAAGAACCAATAACAGAACGCTGCCAGAAGCATATCCTAGAATGTTCTGATGCACCGTTACCTTCACTTAAGTGCTGTTGGTGCTACTCACTAACTGGTTGTACCATTACAAGCAATCAGGTAGATCTAAATAATTACAAAAAAATTCAGTTGACCAGTTAAATAAAATTGAAAAGTGGGTGAATTATCCTGCAACATTGTTGATAAAAAATAAATCAAGCTTTCAATACATATTGTTGTCACAATGGATGGTGAACTTAGTCATTACTCATGCGTGTTAACAACTACACAAAACTGGAAGGAAAATCAAAAATATACACTGACTATGAAATCAGAATGTGAATTTTTATGGCTTAATCATTTGTGTGTAANTGGAAGGAAAATCAAAAATATACACTGACTATGAAATCAGAATGTGAATTTTTATGGCTTAATCATTTGTGTGTAAAATAACGAAATATGCTCTGAAAGTAGAGTGTATTGTAGAATATAGTGTAGTGGATATAGAATACAGTAAGAACAGGATGATTTCCCCCTAATATTCTGTCTCAGGAAGAGATGGGGAATCATCCCTCCTCTACACATTAGCCACATGCTACTGTAATAATTTTACATCGTTGCATAATTTTTACAACCAGAACTTAAATATTGCAAATATATAACATTGTAGAGTGACTGTTTGTAATTTGAACTTTGACGACAATGCTCTGAGCACTCAGGATGTCCATGTCAAGGTCTTCTTCAATATAAGGCTATCAATGTCATTAGCAGTCACTGCTCAATAGCTGTGCCTGAATCTCAAGAAATCATATTTTTATGTTATCTTTGTAATTTCTCATTGTGCCTTTTTTCTGTTGCAGTGTGATATTCTCGGTGCCGTGGTGCCCACAGATATTCCTTGACTACTTCCTGTTTGGTAGTTTCAAGAATGTTGTAGATAATGTAATTATATTTATTAAAGTCAGTTTAATTTCTATTAGGTCAGAGTCTATATTCAACGGTCACACGCGCTGGACCTGTGCTGGAAGACATTATCTTTATGTTCCGCTGGCTATCTGCTCGGGGAAGATAGAAGTGTAAAGCCCAATTTTGCACGATTGTGGGTAGCACAGTGGTTAAGTTCTAGTTGTGGCCAGCTAATATTAGTTTTTCTGCATGCACATTTTTTTTAGTGCAATTTTCACTCATGGTTTTGGCTTCTCAATGACATTATTTTCTCCATCAGCAGAATCTTTAAACACAGGAAGGAAAAAAGAACATGTGATAATGCACCAGTTCTCTAGACCGTAAAATTATCTTTGCTGTATTTTTTATAAAAGAAAATATTCTTGAGGTATAAATCACAGTTTTTTACAACATGGGAAGTCAAAAAATGTCATCTTGTATAAGCATAATTTTTAATTTTTATTTTAATTTTAATTGGCAAGGAAGTAAATCATGGCTTATTGGAAAGCTTAAAATTATAGACTTTTTGGTTTAGTAGTAATAGAATTAATGGTAGGTGAATTTTTAGTATCACATTAAAATTTGCAAAGTATTTCTTTTTATTTAGACTTTTAAAATTAAAATGAATAATTTACAACAAAATACCTATTTTATCCTATTTTAACAGTTGCATATATCAATATTACTTCGAGAAGGAGAAAAAATGAGCTTTTACTGAATGTCCTTCATCGTAAAACATTTCTTGAACTTGTTGCAACAATCCCCCAAGAAGCAAATCAAATGATTTAACACACAGCTTAATTTAGGTTGGTTTCAAATCACAAAAAAAAATACTACGGAAAGTGGTTAGTCAAAAGCCAAAAAATCAAGGACTTAAGTGTTTTACAGAATATAAAATAATTATAATGCACCAATGATTTCAGAAAATCACGACAGAGTGTACATCTGACCTTCAGACATGAGAGAGTGAAACAATGAAAATAAATACGTTTCAATAAGCGTTCTATAAGTCTGTTTATACTTTTAAAAAATTTTCATTTGTGGCATTTATTACCACCATCTGTACTCTTTTTAAGTTTATGCATGATACCAATATGAGGATTCCAGCACTAGTAACAAAAAGATGCTAGTAACTAGAAGCAAAGATGCTCTACAAGTCTTTACTCAAATGACAGTAGAAGCTGGAATTGTGTCATGTTTGCAGTGGGCCTTCATACTTTTGCATATTTGATTCTGTTACTTTTGGGATGCCATAATTGTGTTAACTTCTTTNGTTTGCAGTGGGCCTTCATACTTTTGCATATTTGATTCTGTTACTTTTGGGATGCCATAATTGTGTTAACTTCTTTGTGCAATCTGCGACAATGACTTCTATTTTTGCCAATGGCTGTGCTCACCCAAAAATGTGCATTTTTCACAGAATTTGTATGTTGCAAACTGAAAGTAAGCAGATCTTTTACTTGTGGCTATATCCATGCATAATATTAATTTTTCAGTGAAATTTGTTTTGTTATTGATTTATCCACATGTATTCCAGAGTCAGATACATGACATGTTTAAAGAAATGCATTAGTATTTTATTTTGAACACCTCTTCAAAGTATATACAATAATAAAGTATTGCAATAATATAATGGTCTAATTCATACTGCTCCTATCATTGTTAACAGAGCATAATGTGACAATATTAAGGTAATGATTTCTGAATAAAATCAATGAACATTGCTATCTAGATATGCAACACAAAATTAGAAAGTGCATTGCTCTATGGTAGGATTAAATAATAATGTATTACTCTACCTGAGATAATGGTAGCAAAGAGGAATGCAATTTTCCTCGTTTTTCATTGGGTCTGTGCAAATGTTTGGTAGTCACATTTAACTCGGTTCAAGGATGGAGAAAATTTGAAAGGAAAACAGAATTTTTAATTTCTAAAACTCAATTCCTTGTTGATATATTATATTGTTAAATACCTACTGTAATACAGTGCAGCTTTGATTTAACGAACAATATAGGGAATGGTCGGCCCATTATTCCAGATTGTCCAGTATTGCCAAAAGCAATGAGCACAGTATTAACACATTATGTGAATGCAAACGTGGTATCTAGATTTCCATATGGTATTTGCTGTAGAGATATGAATTCTAAATTTAGCTTCAAAATGCATTTGAATTTAGTTTCAAAGAGCACTTGTACGTTGGAACTTCTCATGTACTTCTATCCACAAGTTAACACGAACTTCAGCATGTTCAGGGACAAATATTGATTTTTTCTGTAGTGTGTTCTCTATTAAATCCAGCATCATAAAATAGAAGTCCATTAAATTGAGGCATCACTGTGTATTTATGTCAGTGAAAGCTGTAATGACTATGTTCATGAATGTGAAATAACTTCAGGTAAGCTGAAGACATAAGTAAAGTTTCTGAGAGATAAAGTTCAATCTCAAAGATGCTAGTCAGGAAAAAGTTATTAAGTCTCAAATGTAAGACTTCATTTCCAGAAAATTTTAAGATGTTTCATAATTTAATGAGGGATTTGGAGGAGAAAGCCTTAAAGCTCGAGCAATATGATGTTGTGTGCCACTAGTTATTAATCATGCCAGATATACACTGAAGAGCCAAAAAAAACTGGTATAGGCGTGTGTATGCAAATAACAGAGGTATGGAACCAATGAGAGTAACGCGATGCGGTCAGCAGCTAGATCGGTTACTCCTACTACAATGGCAGGTTATCAAGATTTAAGTGAGTTTGAACGTCGTGTTATAGTTGGCGAATGAGAGATGGGACATAGCATCTCCGAGGTAGCGATAACATTTGGATGTTCGCGTAAGACCATTTCACGAGTGTACCGTGAATATCGGGAATCCGGTAAAACATTACATCTTCGACATTGCTGCGGCCGGAAAAAGATTGTGAAAGAAAGGGAAAAATAAACCTGGGAAATGTTTTGTGTGGCCAAATGGACCCTCTTTTGTAGTGTCCCAAATACGGTAAAGGTAGTCACAAAAATGTGGGTGGAAATTTCAAAAAGCACCCATGACTGAGACAGAATAGATTAAAAAAGGTAAGAGAGTAGTGGACATGGCAGTCGAGGTGGCAGTGCTAATAGAAGTGATGATTTCTGTTATGATAATGGAGAAGGTCCAGGCTTGTGGGAACAATTGAAGAGATTGTGTTTCTAGTAAATAAAAGGATGATGTACCCCTCATTCTTGACTTGGGGTACACAGCTAATCAATTGCCACCACTACGCTGTAGGGGTTCAAACTTTGTGCTGGAGAGAGTGATGAAGTGTATATATACCCATGGTTGGTGTTCTTTATGATGTCAAATCATTTAGTTGCTGCAAGTTTCCAATAGTATTTAACAACAAAAGCCAGGTAGGCACTTCATAGTGTAATGTTTTGAGGAAAGTAATTTTGCTCCTTATTGAAGTATGTTAGTGCAGTGTTGATGTTTGTAGTGAGTAATTTTCTTGATCTTCTCGCAGGTTTTTAAGGCATAAGTCGGCTATATTTAAATTAGTTACATTTTTTTTGCAAGCAGGCTAAATTTTTGAGTTTTTGTATATGAGACTGCAGGTTGATGCATGACGCTGTATGTGGGACATTTATTTTATTCTTTAGGTTCCTTGTTTCCTTATAGTTAGAGTTTTTACTCTTTTTATTCTTAATTTTGCACCCTGTCCAGTACCTTAAGTCTGTAAAGAATTAAGTCACATTTGTAACTTTTTTACTACCATTTATTTCTGCCTGTTGCCTGGGCTTTAATTGCTTTTTCAAGGTTTCATTGGCAACAGCCCCACTGATAATTAAGTAATTTTTCCTCAGGTCAGGAGTGTACCATATTGTCCTTTGCCCATGGTGATAATTTCCTGCTTTGTAGTTTAGCAGTGGAGTCTTATTATAAAGTTTAATTTTAAAAAAAAACCTGAAGGGAAGGAAGGACGTATTTCGCCTGTCTCATGCTTCGGAGGCTATCCATTGCAAACCGTCTGAAAACCAGTGTGGTTTGGCAGGGAAACTTTATGTAGTTGTTTTCTCACTGAGTAAAGCAGAAGAGTGTTTTCTAACTGTAAACTTGGTCATTTAAAATGGGTTTACCAACTTCAAGCAAAGTATGTGACTCACATTGCGAAGGGAAAGAAGAGAGAGAGCCATTTCTTACAGTCAAGGTACCAAGGTCTTCGGGAACTCTGGATAGGCCAGTGAATCTCGTAGTCAACAATGGTGAGAGGTACTATCAAACTATCATTGATAATTATTCACACTTTGTTATTGTATATTTACTCACAAATAAAGCAAAGACAGCAAAAATCCTTGAAGCATTATATCAACCAGTTCAATTCCCAGCTTGGGGTGAATTCTTTCTGCATGTGATGTGCAACCAAGGAAGTGAGCTTACATCAAATGAATTAAAATCCTGTTCAAGTATAGGGGTCAAACTAGAGTACACGTCATATTGTCCATACAGCAACAGGGTAAGTGAGAGGATGAACAAGATCCTATTGAATAAATTGAGAAGCATGTTTGCCAACTGGTCTCCACTGACAGCACTGAATGGAGTAATTTCAACTAATATTTATCACAAAAGGTTAATTAAATTTGTCAATGCTGAAAATTTTTGTAGCAAAAAGACTCTGGCAGTAAAACTGCCATAAAGGGGCAAGAGCAAAATCCATTAAGCTAGTGGACTATCATCGAAATGGATTCTGGNAGGATGAACAAGATCCTATTGAATAAATTGAGAAGCATGTTTGCCAACTGGTCTCCACTGACAGCACTGAATGGAGCAATTTCAACTAATATTTATCACAAAAGGTTAATTAAATTTGTCAATGCTGAAAATTTTTGTAGCAAAAAGACTCTGGCAGTAAAACTGCCATAAAGGGGCAAGAGCAAAATCCATAATCCATTAAGCTAGTGGACTATCGTTGAAATGGATTCTGGCTATGAGACCCAGTAGTACTAATTGACCCTGCTAACTTATCTGAGAAACACTTTACCTCATGGAAGCTAGCTGCAACACTTCAACAACATGATTGACAGAGTTAACGTGAGTCACATACTACCAGAAAAGAATCAATCAAGACCAAGCTACATTAACTTCAACCAGTTCAGTACATTTGTAAAGGAGTCATTGCAGCTAAATTGTCACGCAAAAGAAAAGTTTATAGTTTTAATACTTTTGTGTGATAATTTTTTAAATAAGAGTAACTTTACATAAAAAAAATTGAAACATTCAATTGGATGTGTTTGTTATAATTTATAAGTTACTATCAGTCAATACCATGAAAAATATAATGATAAAAATTTAATACTTCTAAAAAAAAAGAAAAAAAAAGCTAGTTCATTAAAAAAAATGTTATAATATTTATTTTTAAACTGATTATAAAAACCTTAAAATTATTGCACCTTGCTAGCAAAACCTCAAAATATTAATATCTTTAAATATAGAGGCTACCTACTACCATGAAAATTTCATTACATCCTATATAATGTTACTTGTTCTTTAAAAAATTTAAAAATTCATAGATGTTACAAAACCAAAAAGTATCTAACACCTAGTGAACATATATCTGACTTGGTGATAATTGTAATTTGCACGTGAAAAAGGTGGGAAATAATTTTTTTTGTCTCTGAAATAGAACATTCTAATATGCTTCTCACAACGAACATATCAAAAATGCACCAACTCAAGGAGCTTGCTTCTGTCATTTAGCAGTAGTGATCCTGAAGAAAGAATAACAGGACAGGACATGGCAACAAACAAATAAACAAGCAAATAAAATCTGTGGTCTGGAGAAGTTTCGAGGTGCAGAGGACGCAGCAAAAATATGGCTGAAAAATAAACAGTTGGAAATAACACATATGATAATAGCTACTGTACAGCAAATAAAAAAACTATGGCAGAAAAAATTGTGTCTAAAAGAGAAAACTTTGAAAATACTTGCTACACGTGAATATTAAGTTACTAAAAGATTACACCACAAAATGTTATCCACCTGTTTTTGAGCCAAAACTTGCATTTGTTGAAACATTTGCCTTTCTTCCTCTTTCCCTAAAACAGAATATTATATTGTAGAACAAACAATGCCAATTCCAACATCTAACACTGCAGAAAAAACTTCTTTTTTAAAAAATGGTAGATCACAATATAAAATGTTTTACCCTCCATCCAATTTGGCAATTTATTAATTTTTTTTGTAAGTACACATTTTGAATCAAATCACGTGAGAAAACTTGCAAATTATGGTAATCTTTCATTCAGTAAGCATACTAATGCATTACTAATGAAAAACACATCTAGTGCTACCATGCATCTTTCTCACATGCAGCAAATAAATTTAACTAAATAAAAAGTTAAATCTACTTTTACAAATAAAAGTTAACACATGTGAAAGTAACATGTAAGAGTATTTGATCAATTTAAATAATTAATTCACATCAGGAAGCATAATGCTAAATTCACTTCCCAAGCAGAATTTTGAAAAAGAAAAACTGCTTTATTATATTCTATGAAATAAATTAATTGTGAATGATATCACACCAACACTGAAAAACCCTGAACGATCTGAATAAAAACTTAAATTATCGGATTTCTTGGACATGAATAGCATTGTCGTGCATTACAACCCAAGCATTTCAGAAAACAACAAAACTGCAACAATGAGAGAGCTTAGGTTCTTTATGTTAATGTGATTCACCATTTCTGCTGTTGCTTCTAAACTTTTAAAATGAGAATCATAACATGAATTTGAAAATAAATCTCTACCCCTCCCGCTCCCCCTCCCACCCATATTAATATGTATGTGAAAAATATAAAACAACTTTACACACAGATACAGTTTTACCTCACATTCATTTTACCTAAATATCAATATCATGCCATGTGATTAGTAATAAAGTTGCCATTCCTGACACACAATTAAGAATTTCTCAAATAAACATAAAATGTTTAAAACTTATAATATAAGACTCCCCTACTATATAAAAATTTAAATATTACTAAACAGGGCTGGAAATTATAATAGCAGAAAAAAGGATGAAAACATGATAAATTTTTCTGGAAGGCTGGATTCAAATGCTAACTGAAAATACGAAGACAATGCTTAGCTGCAGTAACAATGTATGCGTTCAAGAGTCTATAATGTTCACAAGTAGGAGGAAACTGTCACTATTCACTATGCCATAGTGAACAGTACCCCATATCCTAAGAATATCAGCAATCAAAATTTATCTCAGTTTTCAGTGAAGGCTACGTGTTATGCTGAGACATTAGATTTTCATCACACAATAAAATATCCAAGAGTTGTGGGAATGTGGCGTACAACAGTTTCACCCAAGCCTGTGCTACATGTACTATAAAAAGGAATGTACTCTATTTTTAAAATAATACAAATTTATTCATAAATTACAACTGTAAAACAACAGTACCATCATTAACTGTAAGTTGTTCTTAATTGTATAGAATAACTACAAAATCAAATATTAACTCTCTGTACTGTTAGTAAGAAAGACGGAATAGTGCTTGTGAGACACAACAATTATTTTTAAGAAAAATATCACAGTTTACTATTTTTATTGGTCATCAATAAAATAAGATTTATACATAAAAAAACTTCCACTTTGGACAATTTTTTTTTGTAGTGAGTTCTCAATGTATAGCTAATGGCCTGTAATTTCATCAGCCCACTTAGAGTTTGTGAAGTATGTGCACACATTTTATTGATAGGCTACCATATTTATGGATTTGGCTGTGTGGGTTATACACATTGCTATACCTGAACTTGAAGAAAGGTTATACAGCTTCAACTGTAATAGATACGTTTTGAGTCATTTAATAAGTTGTGTGGCAGTGTATTCCAGTATTTTACTGCTTTCTGCATGGCATTTCACGTCCATTCAGTTTGTGGAGAGCTCACAGTTCTCAAAGACTGATGAAAATCCAGTCAGATGATGAAATAAAGGAGCTATGGAGACAATGCTTGAGAAGTTGTAAACCCAGAAAGGAGGAGAGGAAGAGGATGGAAAAAGGAACAGGAAGTATACCCAGCAGAGAATGAAGGTGGCATCACGTGAAAACAGATGGCAAATGCACTCAGATGTTTGCAAAATGGAAAAGCTCTAGAAGTGGATGAATTAACTCCAGAGAGAAATATGTATAAATTGGCTCCACGTGAAAATCAAGAGTACTACGGACAGAAAGAAAAAAGAGAATCAGTGCTAGTCTCCAAGAAAGGGACAAGAAACACATGTACTGATTTATATATGAATTATATATCCATTTGACCATGCAGAATCTATACGGAAATCCTGCAAAAAAATGGGAGAGAATAATAAGAGAGATGGAGGAAAGAACACTTGAAATTAATAATACGATGAGCTCTCTATGAATTTAAAGTAGCCTATATGGCTGTAAAAATTGCCAACTTAGTGTAGAAGCCATAAAAAGTGCCTTTTCCATTCCAAGCTGTCCGCAGAGATAAACATTACTAGTGATACAGCCAAAGTCACTAGCTCGCTAGTCTGCAGAAAATAATTCCAACCATATTTAGTAATTTTTAAGGTCAAACATAGTAATTTAAATTATTATTGCATCCTTTAATACTTTAAAATATACAAATACTCTGTATGTGTATATGAGAATATATGTGCCAACAGCTTGGAAATTATTTTTATTTGTTATTTTGTTTTAGGGTAAAAACACATCAAGTAACCAGTGTTGTGCAGGATGACAGATGCAGCAGATGAGGCTGAAGTGTCACCATTTGTCAAAAAAATTAAGTAGGAAAGGCTTTACAAAGCACAGAGAATATAATGGTGATTAATATATTTACCTAATATCAAGTGTAAAGAATCCCATACACTGCAAGTATGTAATTAAAATAAATATTGCTTATATTATGTGAAAGTGAAGATGGCATGATTGTCAGAGGTCACACACAGCTTATGACAAGTGCATTGGAGGCTGGCAACACAATCAATACGTTTGAAGTGTGTGGACAGGCAGAGTAATATAAGCTGCCACTTCGGATACAGCATAAGAAATATGGACAAAAGAAATGCCAGCAAAGAGGGAGCAAAAGAAATAAAAACTACAATAGAAGAGTATGCTATTTGTAACCAAAAGAAATTGGCTAAGGAAAGAAATGGTGAAATGAAAATGGAAGACTGGTTTTAAAATAATAAAACAAAAACACAAGTCTAATGGTATGAACACAAGTAAAGAGAAAGAAAAGAGAGAAGATAAATTGCCAACAGAAATATAATGAAGCATGAAAAATGTTTACTTTTGTACCTCACTGCTATAAATGAATTTTTATTTGTTGAATCCTACAATATATTTATTGAAGAGAATGCAAACCAGACTACAAAAGATGCTGGAAGAACAAATAGAAAAGGAAGTGCAGAAAAGAAATGAACATGATGAAAGTAAATGGAAGTTCAAATAAATGTATAATTATAATTAATGTTTTGTTTTCTATAATATATTAACTGTTGCAAGTTATTTTATAAAATATAAAAGTTTTTAAAAATGTATTATGGTACATTTGAAAGCACATTTTGTAATACTGTACTTTTACAGGAAAATACCGTACTTTTTATCTTAGCATCTCTCTAACCTTTAAAACAGTGCACCAACACAAAAGTTAAAATTTTCCATGTATCATGAAAAATACTTTTAACTTGATGTTCAGTAAGTGAAGGGAGGATGTGTTGGTAAGTGAGCATTGTGTGTGGAGGAGGTTCTGGTTCCCTAGTGCAGTATGAACGTATTTACCTGCTAACTAATTAACAAGTATACCTGAAATGAATGGAGATACCACGAGGATCGCTGGTTCAGAAGATGAGCTAAGCTAACTCTTTAATGAAACATGAATATTTAAGTTTAAAGGCTATGGTTTAAATGTGAAATCATGTTCACAAATTGCCTTTCTGATTTGCAATCTATATTTTTCATGCGTTTCTTTTAAAGCTAAAACTGATCAGTAAGCTCAGGTGATTGACCCATAAATGTTACAGAGGGATACAGATGAAAAGGGAGGGTAAGGATAGATGACAGGAATATATGCCTTATAAGAACTTTGGCATGAAGTCACAGGTCAGACATATTCTCCAGACATCTACCAATTACCCTAGGGAACCCATCTTCCCGCCAATAAACTTTTGTGATACTGTACAGCCAATAACCTCCTTCTTCACTTCTGGATTAAACACAGCTTTAAAAAAAAATTTCTGACATCTAACATCAAACCCAGAACCTATGCTCAAAACGTTTACGCCATAAGGCTAGATTGTGATCCTGATATTTCCTGGACTGATGGAAGTTCCCTCCTGGATTTTTAACAGCAATGAAACCACATGACAACAAAATAGATATAACACTCAACATAAACTTGAACACAACCTAGAGCAGTTTGTCTTCTCTGTGAATCTGGGGGAGATGAGGCTGGGGTGCGACCACACTTACCAACACCCTTGTTCTGCAGCATTTCCAGCAACTTCTTGATGCTCTCGTCTCTAGCTTGGAGTGTCTGTTTCTGAGTCTCTATCCTCAACTCCAGTTCCTGTCACACACAAATACCTTTGCTATCAGACTATGTATAACACTTGCAATACAACTCAAGTACTTATATAGATATTGTAACATGAAATATTTTTGGACTAGGATTGCCAAACAACATTCATCAGCTGGTAATCAACTCAATTTCTTTTCTTAGGACTGGTGGCCAATCAATAAAACACTATTTACAACAGATAGCCTTAATTTTTTTATGACAGAGAGGATGATTTCTTTAGTGGAAGGTCATGGCAATTAACCATGATGTCTAAAATCCAGTACACACGGACATTTTTCTTGCACAAGAAAGTGAACATAGAAGGTGAACATGAAAGTTAAAACTAACGTGGATGCAAGCCAGCATGCAAGAAATTTTGTGACTCTCACACAAGGCACTAGTTTGTGAGCAAGAAAGTATGTAAATTATGTCTGAAGTTTCTGATATGAAAGGCATATTTGAAGTAGTAGGATTAATTTGTACCTTAAACATAGCATCAGCAATTAAAAAAATTCAATGATTGAAAAATTTTAGATGGTAGACAAGACCCACAATTCAAAGATGTGATGTATGAGCAAGAATTAAAATATACTCTAACAGAATAAGTTAAACAGTGTACTTTTTTGCATTCTCAATGAACAAATAAAAAACAGACTGTTTATTTAATTAGCTGTGTATTTTGTTTTTTTATTTTATTAATGATTTATTTAAATATTTATTAATGTATCATTTATTTACCTATCAATTAATCGATTAATTTTCTTATTTATGTATTTATTGGTATTTTTGTTTATTTATTTTAGTTGTTTTTGGTAGTTTTTTTTTGTTTTTAGTTTATGTAATTTTAATTTATTGTTATTTTTTTCTATTTGTTATTTACTTTTTTATTTGTTAGCTTATTTATGTGTCCATTTTTATGATTATTATTTTAGTTATTTATGTATAAGTACTTTATTTATTTACAAACATATACAATTGCCTAATACTAAAAAACAATATTTAAAAATTTACATTTTAAAATATGTTTTTATTATCTATATAAACAAATGACTATTTATTTACATTTGACTTGAACCAGAAAGATAACCAAAATTATTATATGATATTAACTATAATCTATTCGCGGTTTCTTCACACTTTTTTAATCAAACCTTTGAAAAATCACCCAATGTATGACGTGCTTGATTGTTTGCTAACTATGCCATGTTTCACGAGTGTTTTATACTTGTGTTCATAAAAGTGCCTTATTTTTAGTTTAATTGAAATTTTCTTTATTTTTTCTTTGCAAATTATAGCATTTCATTTATAATTAATATGAATAAAAACAGTGAGGAAATAGGTTTGTTAATAATGCCTAGTAAGAAATAGTTCTTATGTAAAATATTATTACACTGACTGTGCACGAATGCGGTGCATTGACCCTTTGGTGTAATTTTCCAATTCTAGTTTATACTTTGTTTGCATGAGGTGGAGGAATAACATGGAAGTAGAATTATAGCAGGGCTTCAGAAAAGTGTGAAGTAACCGTGAATGGACTATAGTACGCACAATCTTGTATGCTACCCACTATCTGACACTGCAGCCATTCACACAACACAAGTATGATACAAGTCGAGGTGAACAAGAAACTAATTATCTTCTTGCTCACAAAAGAAGCCCATGGGTTTAAACAGTAGTAAACCTGATGTGTGTTTTTAACAAGAAATGACTTGGAGAGGATACCTACCAGGAATGAATACATGAGGGTTTAAACCATACCTATTGCATACATTGCAACATACAGCAGGGAGNACGTCGAGGTGAACAAGAAACTAATCATCTTCTTGCTCACAAAAGAAGCCCATGGGTTTAAACAGTAGTAAACCTGATGTGTGTTTTTAACAAGAAATTACTTGGAGAGGTTACCTACCAGGAATGAATACATGAGGGTTTAAACCATACCTATTGCATACATTGCAACATACAGCAGGGAGCTGTGGATAGCTATTTAGATGGTATGGGTCAACATCTCTCCGCAGGTGTTTTGTCCACTTGTGGAATCGATGCTACGACAAGTTGCTGAACTTTGCTGGGCTAGGAGGGCTTACATGATACCATACCCCTTTTCCTATAACTTTTGGCATGTCAGTGTACTAGTACTAACAAATAAAAAATAGGTGTTAGAAGTTCAAGGTTCACCTGTGTATTTCAGTGTTTTTTCAATCCAAAATATTTTACTTTGGGGGAGAAAACAATTTCTGTTGAAGCTATAAAACTGTTTCATAAAATAAAATGTCACCAAAACTCTTATCCACCTGACTATGCTAGCAAACTTGTTAGCTTTCCATATGCAAATTCATCAGCAGCAACTAAAATTCATTATGTTGTTGGTTTGCTTCAGACGAAGGTGCAGCAGATAAGTTGTGCACATGCCCTCCATAACCATTCGCAGTCAACAGTGACACACTTAATAAGGGAAAAAGAAAATGTTTCCTTTTAACAATGTGGTTCATTGATCAAATATCTCAAATTAATTATTTTATGCATGATTTTTCTGAAGAACATAATCAGCCATGAGAGTATATTACTTGTGGCATAACTAAAACTCTCAAACAACTTAACTTGGAAACAAAAGATGTTGTGGCATATGAAAATAACTTTTCTGTCTTTCAGAAATGACAAATTTCAGCCAAATATGATTCAATATTACTGTAAGAGTAATTTTCAAAAGAGGGTTGAGAAAACTACAACAGAATCAACTTAAGGTTATTTGGTGATTAGTAAAAACCTTCTAAAATCATGAAGCAGAACCTACCATTGCCGAGTGGTACTTCAGTCTTTATTTATAATGCCCCCCCACTATTTAAAAAACTTTTATGTTCTTGGACAAAAATGATACTTCTTCATGTGAGCCTTGAAAAATTATAAAAATTATCAGCACAGGATATTAGTGCAAGTACTTCTGCGACAAAGATGATTTACGGACTTTAATGTACAGGTGGTTTTTTTTTAACAGGGTGGTTAGCAGAATCCTTATAACAAATTCAATGACATTTCCCTGACTTTTCCAGGTATTCTGTTAAATTTCCCTAACAAGCTTACACAGCAAATGGCAAATATTAAAATAATATTTTTATGTTTTTCCTAAAATAAACTACAAATTTTTTTATGGATAACAATAACATAGACTTTATTTATGAATGCTTTTATATGCAAAAACAAATATTTATAAAAAATACAATAAAAAACAGAAGAAAACAGGAAAAAATACGTAGGTACAAATATGGCAAGTGTAAAAAGGTGAGACAGCATTCTCAGAACCAGAAAAAAGTTAGGATACAAAGGCGGAACAAAACAATGTACCAATTTAACGAGAACCGCTAAAAATGTTTGACTTACTACTTTAGTAAACATTTTTCTTGCAAAACCCTACACATACACCTAAAAACATATTTTCTACAATGCCAATGCTTGCTGCATCAACCACAGAAAAAAAACCAGCCAAGAAAATATGTGTAATAATAGTTACAATTAACATATGACAACAAAATTGTCTCCAGGCTCATAAATCGTCCAATGAAGGCGGAATAAACTAAATAACAGTACAATTCATAAGATGGTATGTAGCAGAAGTGCTAGAATCCAATATTTATTTTCTTATTAAATACTCTTTCACTTTAAACTATATATCTCAATTCTCTGACCTCACACAATTTTCCCTGATAATTCCCTGCCTTTTCCAGAAATGTGAAATTCCCTGATTTTTCCAGGTTTTCACTGTTTTCACTAATGCCAGCAACCCTGTTAAAGTGGTTCAAAGTGTTTCTGTGCCACCAGCTTCTCTGCCCCCAATAATGTCTTTGTTGAGCCACTCTCTATAGCCACAAAAGAAATGACTTGGTTTGGTATATTCAGGATGATTTACGAGGAGCTACCGCCACTCACTCACTGTGCCTATTCCTTACATCATTTGGAGCAAAATATGTCATATAAATGTGGATGCTATTCCCAATATTTACAGAGTAATTCGAAACATTTGTAAAATGACGAATACAATAATAACACTTTCAGAAGTAAATACAGTGATGTAATATCAGATCATATTGTTTACAGTTGAACATCGTAATTTTGTCTAACAAGCGTACAAAAGATGTTAAAAAATGTTTCAGTCTACATCCATACACTTGGTGGCGTGCTTATGAAATGCATGTGTTGCTCTACGTAGCTGCACAAGGCTGTCTTTGATTTCTGTAGCAGCATGCATGATACGTGCAAGCAGTTCCACACCGGTTTGTGCAGTCCTCTCGTAAACAATATCCTTCATCCATTCCCATACGCAATAACCTAGTGGTGATAGATCTGGCGATTGAGGAGGCCAGGGGTGAAAACCGCCTCGTCCTATTGTCCCAGAGCGGGAGCACCCACAGGAAACCCAACCACTCCATAACAGTGACGTTCTACTCCCTTTCCTTCCATACCACTCATACCACACAAATGAGTCTTACCAAAATCTTTCAATCAGCAGAGTTTCAATTTCAGAGTAAAGACAAATAACACAGTCACAATATATTGCAAAAAAGTCAACCATCTCCTGATACCGATTGGAATATCAAATATTTAACCTCCAAAATTGTGAGAAATGATCAACAGACTGTTTGTTTTATTTTGTTTATATGTGGGCTAATATTTGTTCTTTTTTTCATATAAAATGCTTAATATCAAAAATACAAGCATAATAAAGATTACAAACAGCCGAAAAACAGGCTTTAAAAGACTTTACATTGAAAATGTTTATAATTAATAAATTATATAAAGTTACATTAATTATGGGCTCACAGAGCACAAAAAACTTTGCCCAAATATTGCAATGTTTCAAAAATTTACTGAGTATAAAACACATTTCTCTTTAAAATATTTTCCCTATAAATGCCCCATAATAAGGCCCCTATAAAACATGGCAGGATATGGCTTCTGCCAAGTTAATATCTGATCATTTTGAGGTCCCTATCCTTTCTGCCTTCCCAAGATGAACTACAACCCCTTTTATAGTAAAAAAAAATACGTTGACGAGTGTTGAGGAACATCCCAAATAGTTTTTGAAGTGGTTCAAGTCCAGTAAATTCAAATCTTAATGACGTAGATTGTAGCATCAGACGGTTGCTCAGCGCCTTTTCACAATGGAAGGAGGAGGGCATCGGTGGGGTGAGAGTGTGGGGGCAGCATTGAGCCTCGCACCTTCAGTCTTCGCTTGCCTGCCAACCCACGTTGGCTGCGACGTCCTTGCTGGCAACGTCAAAGTCATTCACTAGGTAAGCCTCAGCTCCATAGTCGATAATCCCATGTAAGACATATAATTTGCGGTGTACAATAATAAAATATGATGTACGGTGTTTCAACGCAGTCACACTATCCATCTCTCAGGGAAATGCACATTTATGTATTTAACCACAGCATGGGGGAAGTGAGGAGGTGCACCATCATGTTGGAAGATCATGCTTACTGCTAACAGAATATCCTCAAGTAACAGCGGCAGTTCTTCTTGCAACAATTGCAGATACACCACACCAGTCAAGCATCCCGAGAAAATGAATGGCCCAATCAGCTGATCGTGTAGGACCCCACACCACACATTAATGCTGAAACGGTGTTGCAAACTCCTTTCCACTGTAGAGTAGGTATGTTGATTGTCTAATTACTCTGTAAATGTTGGGAATAGAACACACATTTATATGACATATTTTGCTCCAAATGATGTAAGGAATAAGCCCTGTGAGTGGCGGTAACTCCTTGTGGATCATCCTGTATTAACAAAGCAGAACTTTGTGTACATCCTAATTTGCAACTAGCATTTGTGAAAAAAAATGTATTTCATCAAGAGCTAAATTAATTGTTTGGAAAGTATAAATTTATGTGCAAAATACAAGTTTCTAAAAATGGAATACACTGTGTGATTTCATTACAGAAAAATACTTATTACTATTCCCTATACAAAAATATTAAATAACACAGTTTTAAGCATAACAAAACACATTTTTATACTAAAGCACATAATACATGCATAAGAATGAAAAATTTTATGTACACATATACATAAACATACTGCTTGTCCTTAACTATGAGGGAAAGAAAGCAGAACACACATACTGGCACATTTTAGCAAAAGAACATCATATAAAATAAGGGATATGGTAAAATAACACCTTCAAACATTATAATTATTATTTGCAAAAAATCTGTCAGTAATGTTTGCAGGAAACAGTAGTCTGGTACTGTTCATGTCCCCCACTTAATGATTTAAAAGCCTATCAAAACTAGCATATTATACACACTAATGTACGAATTACAAAAATGTCTAATTTTCCCGTGTCCAGCAACACATTAGTAAAACTTGTTCTCGGGTAAATGGCTGGAGCAAAAAAAAAAACTTGCACCATTGGGGTGAGCTGAGAGAACAAATTCAAAAAGACAGCCTGGCATGATTCTAGCACATGAAACTGGGGTATCAGTGTTTGAATTCCAGGTTGGGTTATCAATTTTCAAAGTGAATTTTAAGTGTCAGCTGAAAAATATATATTTGTAAAGAAAGTATAAGACATAGGCAGACTGATTATTAGGGTAATTATCTAGTTTAGGGGCTTTTCTGAAAAACACAATAACAATTTAAAATTATGATATATTTCTACTCTACTAATGATGCAGAACACGAATATAATAGGGGCATCGCTTTAAAATAAGTGCAACATATTTTTAAAAATTGAACAAGTTTGTGAGATGACTGTTTCTGACAGTTTGTTTACGTTTATGAACGAAACGTTTTATGCCAACAAAAGTTGTTTTAATGAATTCAGCATAGCTTACCTAGTTGATATTGAAGCGGCCGTAGTGTTAAAATAAGTAGAACATATT
>NQII01001127.1:85718-141027 GCA_002778355.1 Clitarchus hookeri | reverse complement strand
GGGGGGGGGGGGATGGGCGGTAAAACACGTTGTACTGTTGACCATGTGACTTTGACAGTTGTACTGGCGACGGGTGAGTTGGTGTTGGGGGTAAGCGCAGAAGACGAAGATCGGTCTACAACATCTTTAGTCTATGGTCGTGCCCAGTTGGGTGGTTACGGCGGTCACGTGGCTAGCGTACTGCTCTCCCTACAAGGCGGTGTCACGCCTAATTTTCACATACGTAGGAGGCAACTGTTGACCGAAATGTTTTCTCGGTGTGATCCTAGTTTTCAATTTCTCCTCGCCCCAGGACCGCTAAAATCCTAGTTGCTTAGAGCCCTATTCAGACGGCCAACACGTGATGATGGCTTTGGAATGCGTAGGAAGAACTAAGAAGCTCTCCCCTCATAAATTTCCCACCGTGAGTACATTTCAGTATATTATCAACTGAGATCAATGCAATATTCCTCGTCTACAGATGAGTTACCAGCCATCGATGGCTCTACCTACTCGTTAAAATACACTGTGTCTAGAATGTTCACTAGATGGGTTTTTGATAGTAGTTATTTCATGTAATTTATATTTCATATCTACGCCATGTTCCTTTTTCCCACGATGGCCATCTTAATAAGATGTTTTATGACACCCGGAAACCGACCTCATAAATTTTGATCGAACTGTCCGTGTACTTGAAGCCCTTCACAATCATTTTACAAATGGGTTTCATTGCATAATTTTTTAACACAATTATTGGGGAGCGTCCGACATGTTTGTTTTCGCTATTGGCACGTCTGATTTTGTAATGAGAGGATGCGAGTGCAGTCCCATCTTGTTATATAGTTGATGAGGAGCTTTCTTCAACCTTATTTGTTCCATCCCTCATTCCAATCAAACGTAATTGCTACGAACCTCCCTCACTTCAGCCATAGAGTTAGGATATGAGTTAGCAAACTGTGCACAAAGAATGAATAAAATGTTATTATCGAACCGAACGTAATGAATGATGGGGAGCGCTTTGTTTCACGTAAGTACGGTCGTCAAACTTTCATCTATTACAATAATTCAAACCCATAAATTATTGCGTCTTTGGGGCAGGAACGCCATGATGCAAATTGCGAAGGGTCAAGATATGCCTACGTATCCAGACCCCTTTCAGATTATGCACCATTCCGCCGTGCGCGGAAGGGACGATGGTGTTATGTGGATACCTTTACACGCCGGAATGGCTTTACACCGTGGACGGCGGTCGCTGTCATCACGGCGTCCATTTCAGTCCGGCGTGGCGCGCTTCCGTTTACGGAGCGAAATGAACGCAGTGCTAAGCGGGCGTGTTCCGATATGCCGAATTTTTGTCGCCTGCCCGGAAAAAAAAACGATGCGAGTCAGTACAAAGTTACACTAGTACTTGCATTTTAAAATCCGTAAGTCCGAAATAGAGTTACTAAAAACCCTCGGTCATCCTTTCTTCTACCTCATCATAAAGTGTATACATCACAATCAAATTGGTATTTGAAGACTTGATTGATGAGCCCACAAGCTGTAACTACTACGTAGAATCAGAGCACACTAAATAGTGGATTGGAGTTTCCTTATTTTTTACCAACAGAGGATTAAAAATTTTACGATAAAAGAATGGAAAAAATATTCCTAATATATGTAAATATAATTTTTTGTATTTAGTAACTACAAGTTACGAATATATCATTCATGAATTAATGGTACCGAAGTTGGTAAACAGTAAACTATTTGCAGAAGTTATTTTTACAAAAACCAATGTGGATTAGGACACAAAACATAATGTTTGGACGAGCCAGACAATGAATCTCGGTTTGTATGAAAGTATTTGAGCGTATACATTTAATAACTAAGTATAATTTTAAAGTTGAGGAAGAAAGAGAGTAGTTAACTTTTATATTTCCACCCCCTCAGCGTTTATATGTAAGCCGAGCATGGATTCGCACATAACGGTGTTTTTTCTAAGTTGAGCAAAACCGTATAGCAAAAGGATTTTTTTTACGGATAAGACAGAAAGGTTTACAGACCTGCCAAAAAATAAAAATAATAAAACCCTAGGATATACGGGCACGCCCTCATTACGCACCGACAACTTCGTTCCGCATGTCTGGCCCGCGATCTCGCTGTCTGACACCGTTCCACTCGGCCCATGCAAACTTCTTCCACGGCACGCCCACACACTTTGCGCCCGCCCAGCTCCCTCTCCACGTGTTTCTCTCGTCAGCACTCCATCATATCAGCCTCCTCACTCTCTCTCTCGGCTTTTCACCCAATTAGAGAGAAGAGTGGACTGTTCAAGCTTCCCGCATCCTACCAGAGATCAAAACTTTTGATATTGTAAGCCACTCCTACCTATACCCCGTCCATTTCGTAGGGATATACGCTGTTTGTGATTAAGGTGGCCGCCTGGTTGAAGAAATCTCGCACATCTGAGGCCTAAACGCGTGGGAGCGCTAGGGACCACCGAGACATGCGCATCGACACTTCCTTCGCCTCTATGCGAAAATCACTGAACTGGCGTGAGACTTTCAGTGGACACCCTACAATTGTATAACGTATTAATAAAATTAAGGTTTGATTCACGTCCCTATTCCTTTTTTTATGTTTCGTACCGGCATGTTCATGCCTAAAAATGACCGTGAAAACACCCGTTTGAGCCATTTTCACTGTCACAAAAACATGCTTCAGAGAGAAATGGAGGAACATAAAAACGTATATAGACGCATAACATTTCTTAAATGCTATTCGTAAGCAGACCTGACTTAGTTGAACGGTTTTTTAATAAAAATGTTTTCTGCTGGAGCTCTGCAAGCCGTTCGGTGGTCTACCAAGGCACATTGACTGAGTACTTTTGAAAGTTCTACTTAGGATAAATTTATCTCCTCATTTTGTATCCTTCCACCGTGCGGACAATTAACATTGTCATAGACCGCCTCGCATTATTCATGCGTCAGCCAAATGAGATTAAGAAATTTTTAGGAAAGTAAATGTGTTGCTCAGGGGTTGAGAAGGGGGGGGGGGGTAATTTACCTGTTTGTATTTTACACGTAATTTACATGAAAAATACGTTATGTAAAAACAGTTTTATACATGATGTAAAAACTTCAATTGATTTTGACAAAATAAACACTAATTTCTTTATTATTTTAAGTTTTATTAATGCTTTTACACACAAAAGAATACCTTCTGTGCAAATTGAATTCAGTCATACACAACTCAGTCATACAACTCTTCAAACATAACTGATCATTAATATATCACAAGACATATGAAATGTTGTTAATCAGATATAATGTGATATTATTATGTAAAAATTATGTTCATTTACCTTGAACTGTTAATGTTAAATAAGTGTTACCCCTTACCCGATAGCGAATATTGTAAAATACACACTTTCTGAAATCACTTCACACTCTGCAGTAAATAACAGTTGTTTTCTAATTATTTTCTAATGATCATCCAAAAATTATAACTTTGTAAACAAAACACAATTAAGACAAATAAATAGCCTAGCATAAGAACATGATTGTTACCAGATTTCAAAACAGCTTCTATGGTAAAAACAAAGTGATTAAAACTCAAACAATCATTGATTTAAAATTTTAAAAAGTAACAAACACTACAGTCCATATTAATGTACTAAAAAATTTAGTTAATAATCATCACACACATCATATTTGATTTTAAGAGAGTAATAAACATTCATTAGTTTTTTTTTTTAATGAAAGACTAGTCCTGTTAGCATTAAGGACAAAAGACCTTTTGGAAAAAACTCTCTCCAATTGCGAAGACGAAGCTGGAATGTTTAGTAATTTACTAGCCAAATCTGCTAGTTTCTTATGGTACTTCTTGGCAAAAAAAAAACAGAATGTTTTTGGAGATTTAACACCCTTGTCCTAAATGACACCAAATATTCCCCCCTTTGCATGGTACTGCTGAAAACTGGCGATACCTTCTGCATCCAAAGTCTCCAATATGAATCCTTCCACTTGGTCATGATGTTCTTCATTAGGGTGAAGTACATTTACTGACATGCTAGAGATATTTAGAGATTGGTTTCTCCGTTTCTCAAGAAGATGCAGCTTATCATGATCATCAGGTAACTGTTGGGTCATTCATAATTCTACTGCATCAGCGACACTGCTTTCTCACTTTTGACAAGTATTGATGAGCTGGCTCACAGGATCTAAGAGTGCAATTGTGTCATTTACTTGTGAAAGAAAATATTCATCAAATAAAAGACATTTCACTCATGTTGAAATGTTGGCACATTCATCATTAGCTACAACTTTTTGCATCGCTGTGATGTTGCTTTTCAAAGAAACGCAGTGCACCAGCGAGTGTCCACTGCAAGACAAACTCTAGAACCACCATTAGACAAAAGTTGGTGCTGCTGATCGGGATGTTTGATGGTTTCAGAACTTGATTTACTTTTGACGATACGTTTGTTGGTAGCAGGTTATTAGCCAACATATTTGCAGTATGTGAGTTACAGGCAGAATGCCATAATTTATGACCTTTGCTTATTTTTATCATGTAGCTGGCATTTTCAGACACAGTATAGTAGATATGTGTGTTATAATGTGTCTTTGCTTTTATCGATGCCACCTCTACAATTTCATATAATTTGTTTCTTGTCTCTGACGCACCTGACATATCAAAAGCCTCCAGAAACATACATCTTGGTTTTCCAGTACTTGCATTAATATTGTGTACCATTGTAACAACATTCTTTGTATTACTGGATCCATTTTTCCATCCATCAATGAGTAAAACTGAGTCAGGCTCAACATGTGTTTTTTTTAAGATTCTTCTTCGAACACATTATCAAGTAGTCTGTTAGAAATCATTTTTCGTCCAGGAGGTTAGTAGGGAGGGCGCAATGTATGCAGCATATCCTTAAAATTCTTGCTATCCATAACGCTAAATGGAATGTTGCAACCAAAAATAAATTTAGCAAGTGCTAAGTCAATTTTTTTTTTTTTTTCAGAAGCATTTATCTTGTCAAAATAATTTGCTATCGTACCTCCAGATATAGAGCTGAGGGGTCATTTTGCAAGGTGGCTAGCAGGAGAATCCTCATCCAAGTCAACATAGGCGGTGTTGAACTGCAACAGCTTGTTTGTAGGTACTCCTGTTCCAAAGGATCGTCCACCATCTCTTCGACTGACATCTCAGATGTAGAATGCGAAAATTCTCAAAATGTTGGTTCTTGGGGTTTTTAACTCCAACAGATTATTCTGTGAGTTTTAATATGCTTCTTTGCTGTGTTTTTAACAATTACTTCACAGAAGTAGCACAATTTTTATTTTCAATTTTAATACGTACAAAATTAATTCTCCATATATGTTGTGAAGTGCCTTGTTAATAACATCTGCTACATCACTGAATGTGTTTAGTTCTGTTAACCAGGCCTGGTCTACAGGAGGAAATGCATCAGTGTAATAATATGTATGATATGGTTGGGAACTCGCATCCATGGTCACCTCTCACTTTCACATGTAGTGACAAGATAACAGTGTTCCTAGAATGTCATGTCACTTGTCTTGAGTTGCCTTCGGCTTCCACAATTATATCCATTGCATGCTGATGTCGAATTTTTAAGGACATCACCACTTTTGAGTGGAGATTGAAATTCTACATTAACAGGCTCCAGTTCAAGTTCGTGAACATTATTTAAAATATAAACTGGTGTAAAAAAAAGTTTTTTAGAGGTTTTTTACATCATTTACATTTATTACGTCACTTGCGTGTTTTTACGCGTATTTTACATGTTACGTAGAAAACCTTTTTTACGCGACAAGTTACAACCCTGGTGTTACTATTATGCAATTCCGTGCTATTAGGTGTATTAAACAATTAATACTGACTTAAGTGACCATTATTATAAACATTACACTTGCAAAACCACGTCAGGTCTTAGAACTATTTTTATTATAGTCCAGTTTAGGTTAATTCCAATTTTTCTGAAGCCAGCTTAAGTTATACCTTCAATCTATCCCGCCGCCTCGTGCAAACAAGGCTTAACCAAGTCTAGAAAATTACGCCAAAAGAACAACGCACAGCATTCGTCCACACACATTTCATAATATTCTGCATTAAAACTATTTCTTGCTAGGCACTACAACACACCTATTTTCTCCCTGTTTCATATGTAATAATTATGAATGAAAAATAATTTATAAGTAAAATATAAGTAAAAGTTTAATTTAATCAGAAAATAACATTTATTTATCTTAGAAAAAAGTGAAACGCTTGAGACACATGCCATATTTTGAAAACAACCCAACATGTCTTGCATGGGGTAGTTTTTCAAAGGTTTGGCTCAAAAAGTGAGAAGATATCGCGAATAGTCTATAATTAGAGACCTGAAAAAGACGTGTAATTTTTTTCAAAAACATGTGTTCTTTTTTCGAAAAATAGGTGCTATTTTTGTCAAAAATAGCTGTTATTTTCTTGCTACAAAAATGCAGGTTTCTGCATGAGAATTGCTTAATTTTTTCATGCCCTCTTTATAAAGACACATATAATTTGAGAAATATCACTTTATTCGTAAAACCTGAAGTTGGCAGTGTTATTCCTATTGAAAAAGTGTTTTTTTTTAAACAATTATTTCCTTGCAAAAATACCTAACTCCCAGAGAAAATACAGCCACGTTTTTAAGACAAAACCACTAGTTTAATTTATCAACAGACAACATTGAAAACCATTTAACATTTTCTTACTTAAGATTTTATATTCTTTCTGACACCTGGAACAACGGCCACTATGCACTGGCAAGGCACACTGTTTCATGACGCGACTAATGTAAACAATTTATACACATTTATAAAAACACTGTTTAAAAAAAAGTGCCTTGTACGAACAGAAAAAAAAATTGAGAAACCTACCTTTATGTTTTTAACTATCTGAACTTTCAACAACAGATTTTTTCGTTAGACCCGCTAACAAAACTTTCGTTTGTTCAAAACGTGTCGATTTTTACCGCACATATTTACAGAGAATATGTATGATAGAAAATACAGTTCCCTGGAAGAATACAAGATTAAAAAGTGATAATTCAATTTATAAATATATTCTACATAAATAAATGCATAAAAACACATTTTTGACCGCCGCGCCGCTTTGTAAAAAATAAATAATTGTTGGATAAAACGTGAAGATACTATGAATGTAAACAAACTCGGCGAGCTAGTTGGCGTGAATTCCATAGATAACGTGGTGCTTGGTAGACGTGAACACTACAACGGTGGGGTTTCCTAGTGAACAAAAAAACTTTTGCAGGGACGTGCACTAGAATAATAGCTATAATCCTCAAAAATCGTAATTTTTCGTTTTTTATGTGAAAATTCGCATTTATAGCGTTTGATAAATTTTCAGATCTCTACAGCAGTGATGAAAATTTCATCTTAACTCGTGCGTTAATTTACATTCTGATTTCCTGTCAAATATTATCTAGCCGCGTGTATGCTATGGTCGTCAAGGCCTTGTAATAATTCCCGCTACCTTAACAGTTACACTTTTGTTTGGTGATTATTATATTTTTGAACTGTGTACGTGAAAAAAAATGATGGAACGGGTGTATCGTTCAAAGAAAGCTACAAAATGTGATCCACGAATTATTGACACTTAGACATTCGAAATTTTTAACACGCAAAAATACATTTGGTAAACGGTGCGACTAGTATTCCTAACCTCAACCACACACATGATATAAACATTAATTGCATGTCGGTGTGCATTTTTTTGCCATATTTAGTTAGCAAAGCAACAAAACAGATCATTGTGTAACACTAATTACGCGAATATAGGTCTAGTTTCAAGTAAAGGTCGGTATTAATGTTCAAAATAGCTTTATTTGAAGTAAAACGGGAAAAATAGCTTTATTCGCACTAAAATGCTCAAATTCGTGTTATTTTTCGTTTTATCGCAAATGCTATTTTTTTAGGTCTCTATCTATAATGTACAGCCAACTTAACTGGAAGCCTACATGCCAGTGTGTAGATACTGTAGCACATACGTAGATGATGTCAGTGATTCGTTTCAAAGATCGATTCCAGAAGTGCTCACTCTGGTCCTCTACCAAATGCCATGTGTGCTCGGACCTACTATTTCTAATTAATATGAACAACCGTCACGAGAGAGACTAGTGTTACTATGCCGTATATTCAAGAGTTACATTTACTTGATGTCCCAGAAAAGTTATTTCATTCAATGGAATTAATATTCTATTATTACAATAAATACATCATAATAATTTTATGGTGTCAAAGATGAGGTTTAATAAATTAAACAATCATTGTTTCCTGAAAATCATTGTGGTCAGATAATTTCCCTAGTGTAGTAATTCTGTAGTCATCCTTCCCAGTGCCTATCTGTGTAATTCTGTTTAGTGTGGTAATTCATGGTTCAGTACTCTGGCGGCATATACTTCAGCTGGTAAGATAGGTAAAAATTGTTTGTCGTTGTCACTTATCCTTTCTCAAGGAATTAAGCATATTCAAACTCAGAGACAGCCACTCGGTGCAAGTAAACAGCTAACAACATTACTTTCTGCTATTTAATTTTTTGTTTTTACTTCGAATCTCTCCTTAACAAACTTTTATGTATACGCTAACAAAATGCGGCGATCTGCACCTCACACCTACATTTTTTTTTTCTTTAACTTTGCATTATTACAGGGGCTTAAGACAAGCGGTGTTCCCACGAAGTAATAGTCAACTTGAACTGTGCCTCAACGTGTGTCAAAAGGTTATAAAGGGAAGCGATAATCATTTGCACAAGTTTTCTGCACAAAATACAAAAACAATCGAACAACTAACATAAAAAACGTAATACACCTTAAGCTAATAATTATAATCAACAAACAATGTAATACGGTTTACTTCAAACCAAAAGAATGACGCGTTTGTATATAAAAAATTATAATGTAAATCTATAATAATACATTTTTATGTTAAAAATAAATATTATCGCAACTTAACAACTGTCATTTATCAGTGAAAAAATTACAAAATAAGGAAGTTACGCTGCTTTAAATGGCCGGTTTAAGGCCTATTTGTAGCTAATTTATGACTGAGCGAAGTCTTTTTTTTTTTTTGCGAAAGACTTCGTGCCTTGATGGATATTTTTCAGAAGTAAAGTACGCTTACATAAAAGAAAGTCAACAAAGAAAAATGTATACTCACGCACACTCAATGGCCGTAATCTAAACCTCACAGATGTTGACATATTTTTATAAAGGCTTGCTTGTGAATCAGAGTCACTCTAGTTTATTACTTGTCAATGTCTACCATGGCGTGTCAAACTCAGTCCTGTGAAAGAGTCCAGACGGCTAGCTATCTACTTTTTAAACTAGCGATTATCAACGCAGTCGCCTTCATGCTGCTCGGCTGACTGGGTTTACGTTTATAAGTGAAATCTCCACCTGTGTCTTATTCGGAATTGAAACATGGAACTTCGCAGTCCGAAGGCGTTCTTGCCTACGGAGATGGCCTGGTACGGTTAGTGTTTAGTGACGACAGATCGCGGAATCCATCTAGTTTTGTTGGGCAGAAGTCACCAAAGATTTTCAGTCCTGGCGATGACCTAGCCGGATAAGCGAATATCACTGTACCAACAGATTCCGAATCACCCAGAGCGAGGGACAGTTGGACCGTGAAGACGCCTACACTTGGGGGAGCATACGCGGAAAATACAGCGAGCGATCATATTTATCTGATCCATTTGCCGGTAGTGCACACATGCGCTGAAAAAGATAACGTTGCCTGCATATTCGTAAACTCATCGAAGTTATTCATCGGCGTGGTTGAGAGGTTGAGAGCCGGCGAGGGTGAAAAGAGATTGAGATGGAGCAGCGGTAGAACGTTATGGCAGAGGAAACGGGAGGACCCCGAGAAAACCCGCCGGCCACCGGCAACGTCCACCACGTTTCCCACGAGTGAAAATCCAGCTGACTCCACTTCAGTTAAGTCTGATTAAAGCTATGCATGCATCGCTCCGACCGACTTGAAATGCACGTGGATCTAGTGCGTGTACGTCCGAACATCAATCTATTAATTACCGAGCACTTTTTGGCTGTACAAAATAAACAAAGCAAAAGCTCGACTATCACCGACCACGGAAAGTGAAAACAGAAAAAATGTGTTTGTAACGGAATGAACTTACATGCGTATTTTCAATAAGTTCGTATTTGTGCATTTCCCGCGTAGCTTTCATAAAATAAACTCAACAATCACAACTACGTTTTCCACAACATTCGATATATTTGGCAATATAAGTGAGAAAAATGTACGTGAGTGTCGATTTCATACAGTGGTAAATTTGGCACAAATCAAAACCTTAGATGATTAAAACGTTAGCATGCAATCAACCTATTTTTCGGAAAGTCGCCCAAACGAACTAGACCACACTGAGAGAAAGATACAATTGGAAATAACAAATAAATTTACTTGAAAAATATTTGTTTACATCGAACAATATTTTGTTATTTCAACTAATCTGCTTTCGCTACAAACGTCTGTAATCGTTTCCTTGAACCAAATAAATCGTTTAAAAATAATCTATTGAATGGAACACTTATTCGGTTGTTCCTACATCATCGACATATTTAGTTTACACGAATACTTTAGAAGTACTTTCAACTAATTACTTTGGTTACCGTAAACATTATACATATTACAGCAAAGTCAAACTAACGTTTTTTTTTTTTAAGTGAATAAGAGTTTGTTTAGCTGGAAAAGCTTGATACATTTATTACTGCATAATTTGTGGCGGCAACAAAATCAATTTGGTACAGCACTCGGATATATTTGGTTGTTTATACGGTAATCGGATAATTTGATTTCCTTCGTTCGAAAATACAACTCCAGAGTTTGCTTGTAACTTTCATGACAATTAGGATGGTAACAATGTATGTTAGAGCATTACTTGATGCTTAATGGCATAAACAATCGCAACGAAACAAGTTCAAGAGAAACAAAAAAGTAAAGCTGTAAAAATTGAAAATATTTATTTACGTACATGGACTGTATTGAAAAGTATGTATTTATAAAAATTTATCTTTCGTCAGTAATCGCTATAGCCTAGGTTGCTAAAGTGTAGCTTTCGGGCACAGAAGATGCGGGTTCGAAAGTCAGACTTTCTTTACTTTTTTTTTAACGATAACCGAACCGGTTCAACGTAAGTACGGCAATACAAATATCTAGTCACATCACCAAATAAGTAATAAAAACAAAATAATAAATTGGTTTCAACAGCAAAATATTTTATTGCCGCTATACAAACAATTAATTTTGTTACGTCAAACAAACTTTGTTTTATTCAAGAAAACCTTTTTCTCATTTCAATACATTCACCCCTGGTGTATCCATGAATGAGTTTCTGAATAGTTAGTTACTACAGGACCATCCAGAGACGGGAGGGAGGCTGGGACAAGTCTGTACCCTCTGTCTGGGTTCCAAATACTAAACACCCTTGCTAGATAGAATATTTTTAATGCTGCAGTTGGGTTGATGATCTTAACTACAAATTACTGGTATACTTTTCTTTATTCGTCATTATATATAAAACTGTTCTATATTGCAATACTAGAAAAAGGACATTGGATTATAAAATTTTATCACAAAATCGATGGTAAACTGTTGAATTATCAGGAGGGAGGAAGGGGGAGAATAGTGTTTGCCACAGGCGTTTAAGAAACCTCTTGCGGGCTTCCTTGGGTAACTGCCTGCAGCTCATAAAACCGGCCCTATAAGATACCCAATTTCTTCTACCTTATGTTATACCCATGGGCACAACAGAAGGCATAAAAGTTTCTATAGAAAAAGAGAAGAAAGTATGCATGAGTTCATACCCACACGTTACCTAAAATACCAACAGAAAATTGTAAATGGCAGGCACAACAACTCGCAAATGGCAGACAGTCCGCAGTTGGCAGAGGCACAAATGCAATCAAACCATATATGTAGGTCCTTTGTAGTGCATCCAAAAATTACGAAAATTGTTTTCCCCTGAAGACGGCATTTAAGTTTTTGAGTACAAGTGCTATTAATGTATGGAAAACGATATGAGTAATGGCACTGCTTTTGTATGGAAAACAAGGTACAGTATTCACATTTATGTACAACGGACATTTCAGCAACTCATTCATTAAACATTTGAACATAATTTAAATTTTTTCTCTAACAAGCATAATGATTAATCATGTACTTTCCGTAATAATACACGCTTTTACGATTAGAAGGCAAAAGGAAGACAAAAATAACACACTGCTAAAAATAAGAATTTATGTGTGGCTGTGAAAATTACTCCTGGTACAAAGCTCAAATTATCTACTTTAGAAACCAATCGATTTGATTAATAAACAACCACAACCAGCTGATTGCACTGTGCAGTTACTTGCGTATTGTTTTTAGATAAACGAATTTTTAGAAATACACGTTTTCTAACAAGAACATTAGATATAAACAGCAATAAATAATGTATCACATAAAATAAAAGAAATTTCATTACATGACGGATATTTGAACCCTAAAACCGGGCACTAACCCACTGAGCTACACACACTTTAGACCTTGTAAAAGGGTAGATATTGAGAAAAATCCAAAGTTATCACGTATTTTTAAAGTTGTGTTTATTGTTTTATTATGACCGCGTGAGTAATTTGAAACGTTTCCCGTTACTTACGCTTACTTTAAGTTTCATTTTGTACAAAAAACACTTTTTACAGAACCCGTAATCTTTTCATAAACGGACATGATGACAAGAATGTGGAACGAGTTTGATTATCGCATAGTTGTCGTTCGGGCCGCTCGTGGTCGTCACATTGAACATTTATGAAGATATGGTAAACAAACTTCACAGTTCCACGGTTCATTTGATTGGTCAACCAAGGTTGTAAGGTTTTATGGTTTAGATATTATATCTACAGTCTGATATGTGGTATAATTTCCATACAATGTATTGGTTAAAAACCTCCATTAGAGTTTTGGAAGTTTACCAGAAAAGTTTTTACAGTGTAAGGATGAAGTTGGTGTCGAGTGCAGTCGCTGGTTCTCCTCGAGGTGCAGAGCTGAGGTGAGGCGAGGAGACAAAGTGACTGCAAAATGAGGAAATGGAAGTACCTGAGAGAATCCCAGCTTAAAAATTTACTGCGCCGCAAGGATCTGGGTTTGGACGCCAGAAATTAAATCATTGCGCGTATAAAGGCTCAAATACGAAAGAAGCTCCTTGTATTGGAGTCCGAGCTATCAGTTCACTGGCCTTTCGCATCTACAAGCAATACACTGAACTGATCTGTAAGTCTGCAAACATATGACTTCTGTGTTTAGGAAGTTGAAACTGTGATCGTTTGAGACTATCAAGTCATGGCAAAGAATCCGGGCATCGAGTCGGTGGCCAAACAACTCACACTCTACTGTGCAGAAACAACGACGCTAATCATGAAAGAGTAAAATACGCCGCAAAAAAAAATGGCATTGTTCTAGTGGGCAGGTAAATAGGGAGAGCTTTGTAGAGTTACGCTCGGATACGTGCATGGGATTGTACGCCGAAAGATAAATGATTCCGTTACGCACATAATGACTGAATGTGAAAGGAGGTCGTGGTTATATTGGAATCCGAACTATCACTTCACTTACTCAATGCTCAGATTCCGAGTCATGTCTTTGGAACCATCACTAGCTCGGCCTTCTTGCCACATGAGCCTAACACATCGGCAGTTGTGGCCACGGGAACGACTGTCAAGAAAATATCCGGGGATATGCTACAGTCTCCAATATTATGAGCAAAGCTGCAGTTAGCAGGCTAATATGAGCCGGAGTACATACCCCCCCCCCTCTCTCTCTCTCACACACATTATCAAGAAAGTGTTGTGACGTAGCCGAGAATAGCTGCTCGCAGCGGCTAGGATTTAGTAGGGGGAGGGAGACTGACGACAGCAGCCGGCCGCCCCCGCGGCAGGTCCAATTAGACCAGCTGATAAATGTTTCCTCCGGATGCTAATGTCGGCCCAGCCCGACCAACTGCCGGTCAAAGGTCACACGCCTCAATGGTCGGAGGTCACACCCCCGTGGAGCATCGCTGGCCATATACGCGCAAACGCCACGACTTATATACTGTATTTCGTTTAGGGCTACCACCGACTCGAACTATCTACATCCTTTATTTCGTTTAGAGCTACCAACTGTCGGGACATATTTATATCCTGTATTTAGTTTATTTTTATCACCTAGCAGGACATATCTCTATCCTTCATTTCGTTTAGGACTACCACCTAACTGGATATATCTCTATCTTGCATTTCGGTTACTTTTATCACCTAGCTGGACATATCTCTATCCTGCATTTCGTTTAGGGCTACCACTTAGCTGGGTATATCTCTATTCTGTATTTCGTTTATTTTTATCACATGCATGGACATATCTCTATCCTGCATTTCGTTTAGGGCTACTACCTACCTGTATCTATCTCTATACTGCATTTCGTTTATTTTTATCAATTGCATAGATATAGCTGTATCCAGCATTTCGTTTGGCGCTACCGCCTACCGATGCTTGAGGCGCAGAAGACAGGGAGCGCGAAAGGCGACACTATCGACGCATCAAATGCCCTATCATATCTACACAGAAGACACTGAATTGTTCCGTAAGAATGCAACCACAGGACTTAGGTGGTTACGAAGTAGATACAGTGATCGTTTCAGATTACAAAGGTGTGGCTAAGAATTCTAACATCGAGTCGATGACCAAACAACTCACATTCTACTAGATACAGAAGGTATTTTACCTTGTATGCATTTTACCTTGTATGCAAAAGGGGCGACGCAAAATCCAAACAAGTAAAATGCGCTGAAAAAAAAAATCTTTAGTTAGTAGTTGAAGAGGGGGAGGTTCGTAATGTTACGCTTGTCTCCGTTGGGCACAAACTTCTGCAACGCACTATATCAGAGTATACCATTGGAAAAGGGAGTGGGATGGGGAGGTTTAAGCGGCTTTTAATAGTGCTTGCTAATCACAGAAAAATTCATTATTTTAAATTTGTATCAAATTCCGTTCAACTTGTAGACTCTATTTACGAGTACAATTTAAGCACATTAGAATACAATTTAGACAACATACTTTTCCCGCAATGGCCTGTCATAAATGCAAATTTTGGGTTTTTGGTACGTACAAATAATTAAAACTAACCCACTTAATAAAATAAGATAATTCACATTGAAATAAGATAATAAGAGCTACTTCAAGGAATCTTTAAAATGACAAAATACATTTTTTTTAGCATTTTTTAAAAATCGCTTAAATTAAGGAAATGTTTGCAAATTTTTATTTGTAGCAGTCTGTGGATTTTACAAAATAAGGTTTGATATACATACCTTAAAATTAATTAAGACATAACATCTCAGTCGCACTTATCAAATTTTCTATAAACAATTTGGTTTATTTTATTTTTACGTCCCAAAAACACTAAAACTGTGATACTGACATACCATAATGTAAAAAACTATGCTATCTAAAAAAACTAATGCAAGAAAAAAGTAATTAAGTAATGTCTACAAGTTGAACGGTGTTTTGAACACGAATTAAATAATGAATTTCTTGGTGAACAGTTTCCTTGAAATCGGGGCTTGAGAGTCGATAAGGATGAAACGAGGCAAAAATGTAGCAGCGCCGCACGGGCTAGAGAAACAAGACATCTCCGAGAAAACCCGCCGACCAGCTGCATCCGACACGATTCCCACGTGCGTAAGTCCGGCAGCGACCCCGTCGGGAATCGAACTGGTTTGCCTTGGTGGGAGGTCGACATCCTATAGTCACTGCACCACCGCAGTGGCGAAAAACGGCAGTGGAAAGTATGTAATAGCAACAGCTGAAGCAATCACAAACAATCTTAATCTTCTGATCTACGGAAAATATGTGAGTAAATCTGACCAACCGCACCTCTAGATCATAACAGAGTCAGTAAGCACCAGGCTGTGGCAACGTTAGAAGGGGGAGGAGGAGCGAAATGTGTGCACAGGCCTCCGAACCACCAAGGCCATGAGCGGCAGCTCGTCTCTATTGGCGAACGGTAGTGCGGTCGAGTAAGGGCGAGTCTCCTTGACCAGCTTTCCGTGTTAAGGGCGCCGCCTACTTGAAGATTTTTAGCGCGTTTGAGGCTCAGAAGCAAGCTAGCGATAAGGGCGACACTGTCACGTGTAGCTAGTGCCCCGTCACTCCTACGCGCAAGGCGCTGAACTGGCGTGCAGTGTTCCCGTTGTTCTGCGTATACCCATGGGACCTTAAGGGCTGACCCTATAATTTTATTGATGCAAAGTCTGCTGCAAATTTCAATGCAGGTCCCTATAATAGTTTCGCATGTACCCAACCAGTATATTATGAGATACAGGCGTGTGAAAAAGCCGTATTTAGTTATGTTGGAGGGCTTGGAAATAGCATTTATAATGTGTATGATGTATTGATAGTATACGTACCTCGTCTAAAGTGAATTTTCTTTTCGTACATTGTTATGAGGGGGGCAGGTTTAGTGGTTTCGTACAAAAACGCGGATTTCAAACATACTGCAGCACAATTCAAGCGCCAGGCAGGCGGCGCCCTTAAAACTACCTTGTAACCCTTTCAAATACTCTCCTGAAGGCAGTTGCTTACTTGGCGATTGAACTGCATTGAAGTATGAATGAAATAAGAGTTTTTTTATTTAACGAAACTATTAAACATGTCGCACATATGTTTACATACGAAAACAAAACATATTCCACACGAGAACTGAAAGGTACTTTCAAGATATCACGTATGCTTAACGCGACCATTTTTTTTCTTCTCAAAACGGGACACTAGTCAGTTTTCATTTGTTAGTAGGTAGATTGAAAAAAAAAACATGTTATCAGGATTAATACGTATATTACTTATGTACTTTTTATATTTTTCAGAAGAACTAATTTGCTTTAATATATTAGGCGATGATTTTAAGAAGGAGTAAAATTCCTGGCAGGTTTTTTTAATATTCACCTTTGTGATCAACATCGCTTTACACACGCTCTACTGGTGCATTTGTACCTGGCAGACAAAGGATATATTCAACAACTATACGAATGTACGTATGGTTGAGATTATTGTTGGCGAAGTGTTTAAATAACTATACCCAACGATTTTCTGTTGAAACATTCAACGTATTCCATTCTGACAATGTTTGCGGGGTAATATATTTTGAAATAAGTGAATATTCCTTTATTATTTCTGTGTCTTTGTTAGAGTCAATAAGATTATTTTCAATTAGTAAGGCCTTTACTTTTTGCACTTCTTCCCATGCTGGTATTTTTTGTCAGATTTGTCCAATGAAATATTTCTAATTCTTTATTGAACAAAGTCCACTGCTCTACATAATCTTTTCTCGTCTTATAAAACTCTGCAGTCGCAGTTTTTATATTTTCTTATTGGATGTCAGTGCAACCGCTTTCTTGTAATTTCTTTATTAAATTACGGACTGAGAACGGATGAAACTTAGTATTTTGTTTAAAAGCCAAATTTTCTTTTAAATCCTTCATTTATTTTGTGGCTTCATGGCCGAAGTATTTTGACCCTCAATTTTCAATATAGCTTGGTTAAATGTTGCCGACTGTGAGTGTATAAAGTAAAGCCACAATTTTGAGTTGTTTTCGAAGAAACGTTTTAGTATGGTGGGACATTTGTCAATACTTAAAAAATAGTTCTTTAACGCTTGGTACATTTTTGGTACTCTTTCAATTGCAGGCACAAGCGCGAGCCACCTAGTTTTACTGTATCCTAGCAATTTTTGATATTCGGTGTTGACTTCATCACAAAACTCTTTGAGAGTTTCCACGTGGACCGTGTAAATATAGAAAAATGAGTATATTTTTACTATAACACATTCAAAGTCAATAGGTAGACAATCAGCGGCTGATTTAACAGCATTGTGAATACCATGAGATCCGCAGCCGATGCTTATTAATTTTCTTCCGAAAGATGTATTTAATTTTGCATACACATTATTGACTCATCGCCTATTTGAACCGCCGAAACTGCAGTTCGTATTGTCTCCACAATATGCAACAATCTTCGCAGACAAATTGTTTTCTGTTAATACTAATAGTTAGAAAATGTAGGTTTGGCGCCAAGGGAGCCGGGCGCGGGAGCGGTAGCCGAATGCCCCCAGGCAATGCGTAAACTTCATGCTTTCGCATTCCATTTCGACGGCGGCCATTTTATAAGCCAGTACAAAAACATCCTGATCTTGAATTTCACTTCTACGGCGGCCATGTTGTTTTCAAAACTTTAAAAAAAAAAAAATTTCGTAATTTTTTCAAAAATTGTTTCGATATTTTTTCTAAATTTCAAAGTTTCCTTACAACGACTCCCCGACTGCCGGTAGAGAGTGCTTCTGTATGTATTGCTCAAGCTTCCTAGCGATAGGGAACTGAGTTCGAGTCCTGACAATCATTGGTCCCATTTTCATATCGTAGCGGAGTACACAATCGCAGTAGTGGCAATGATACTGTATTGCTTGTAGATTCTCTTCAGGGCTTCTTGCTGTTGCAAATGGTAAGTCTTCCACCATAGTTTCCATCTTAATATTGTAGTACAGTACACGTTCGTAGTAGATGAATGTAGTAGAAGTAACAACCTACTTTCCTCCACCACGCTCGACAACGAAATGACATACATTTTACACGATGCTTGCTTATATGTGCTTATACATATCTTCCTTTTCATTTTATTTTTATATCAGTTTGAATCAGAGTAAAGTCATGTTGAACTTATCATTCCTGCACTTCACAACTGAAATTTCTTTGTATAACATAATGTAATGTATACATTGCTTATGCTACAATTTACCTAGGTTGTTAAATGTATATAACTATTTGTTTTATAATTATTTTTATGTGTGTTTGCAACGTCCTGTAGCAATGATGTCTCTCTTGCATGATTAATGGTTCGAGAGCCTCACGTAACATGTTAGACCCCTTTATCCTTGTGTGTGGTAGTGTTCTTTATGATAGGCTGCCAACTTCGTCAGATACGAGACTCTTTCGAGAGCCTTGCGTAACATGTTAGGTTCCTTTATCCTTGTGTGCGGCAGCATTCTTTATGAAAAGCCGCTCACTTCGTCGAATGTATGACTGGGGTAATGAACACGAACATTCTTCAGCCAAGATGTATGGTGCTGGCTTGTCACTGACGGGACCTTTTCAAGAGCCTTGCGTAGCCAATCAGAGACGTGTCCCTTTCGATATGTCGGGAGTTATGTCTATGTAACGAGGGTTATTCGGAAAGTAAGGTCCGATTTCTTATAAAACATAAACCATCACAGATTGTTTCAAAAAAACTTTTTTATTTAATTCCTTACATGTTTCTCTATTTTTCTTCATAGTTTCCATATTTGTTTAAACATTTGTCATACTGTTCTACAAGCTTTTGTATGCCTAAGTCATAGACGTCTGCCGCCTGTGAGGATAACCAGTCTGTAACTGCTTCTTTCACCTCGTCATCTGTGGCGAAGCGCTTGCCTACCTAAAGACGTTTCCCTTTAGGTAGCGGAACAAGTGAAAATCGCTCGGCGCCAAGTCTGGACTGTACGGTGGGTGGTCAATCTGTTTCCATCCAAAAGATCTGATCAGATTTTTGGTGTGAATGGCAGAATGGGGTCTGGCATTGTCATGCAGCAACAAAACTCCAGACATCAGAAGGCCACGTCACTCATTTCGTATTGCACGTCGAAGTTTAGTCAGGGTAGCGCAGTAAGCGACTGCATTGATTGTTGTCCCTTGCTGCATAAACTCGACTAACAAGACTCCATGTCTATCCCAAAACACGGTTGCCATAACCTTGCGTGTTGAGATTGTCCGCTTGGCCTTGACTTTGACTGGTGATGTCGGATGACGCCATTCCATTGACTGACGTTTAGACTCTGGGGTCATGTAAGAAACCCACGTCTCGTCCGCTGTGACAATCTTCTCTAAACATTGATCACCTTCCTTATGATATCGGTCCAAAAAATCAAGAGAACAAGCCATTCTTTTCATTTGGTGTTCCTCAGTAAGGAGCCTGGGAATCCAACGTGCGCACAATTTGTGAAATTGTAAATTTTCAGAGACAATTTTGTGCAAAGTTGTTCTACCCACATTCGGAAATTCCAATGCTAAAGTTGAAATTAAGAATCGCCTGTCTTCACGAATCTTTTCGTCCGCGGCTTTGACCAAATCTTCTGTGATCACTGATGGTCGGCCTGATCGCGGTTCATCATGGGCGTCCGTCCTTGAAAGCTCTCACCCACTTACGCACTTTTTTGCACTCATCGCATTGGGGCCATACACTTGACTTATCTGTCGATGAACTTCTGCTGCTGAAACGTTCCTTGCTGTCAAAAACAGAATCACTGACTGTAAATTACAGTCAGCAGGCTGATCAATTGTTTTAAACATTTTGAACTGACACTGTTAAGAGCACACTGCAACAATACCAATGCAAATGGCGTCTTTTGACGAGCAAGGCATGCCGGCAGTCGGTGCGCATGCGCGTTACAATGTTCGGGCGACATTCGATTAGCTACGGCGATTCGGACCTTACTTTCCGAATATTGACGGCCGTATCTTGCGCGCTGGCCGGCACTGCTCGACAACGAGTGTTACCACATACTACAACTGTAGCCCCCGGCCACTGACCGAGAATTTTGTTGTTTCCGCTCGACGGCCGGCGGGCGAGTGTATGTGTGCGTGTGTGTCCCCAGGAAGCGTGTCGTCTGCCACTGCACCACTGTGACCTCCAAGAAGCGAGTCGTCTATCCACCACACCACCGCGGCCCCAAATAAGTGTGATCATAAAATAGGGATCAGGGAGTATTCGCGGGGACGACCTGGAATGCAAGAGCATGAAGTGTACGATATAGTACGAAGGAATTACATGATAATTGAATTTGGGAAGACTCTGAGAAAACCCATCGCTGCATGAGCATGAAGTAGGGACCATGGAGTTGTCTAATCACCAAACCACCGCGGCCCCAAGCAGATCTAGACGGGGATTCGTCACAGGGACGAAATGGAATGTATGAGCGTGAAGTAGGGATCAGGAAGTTGTCTACCCACCAAACCACCGTGATCCCAAAAGGCGACAGCCACTGGTTGGGTGACGTGATACGCATAGCTTGCATTACTTAGTATTCCACTTTAGCAGCGCACGGAGAAAACCATGAATGAGCTGGCATGCTAGAGCGTGGAGTAGAGATCAGAAGTGGCGGATAGCCTGGGCCGATGTAATGGGGATTCGTTGTAGGGAGCCCACCTGAGGGGCCACGGAGTTGTCTGTCCACCAAACCACCGCGGCCCCCAAGAAGCGAGTAGTCTATCCCCCACACCACCGCGGCCCCAGTAAGCGAGTCGTCTATCCACCACGTCACCGAGGCCTCCAAGAAGCGAGTCTTCTATCCACCACCACACCACCGTGGCTCCTAGCATGGAATGCAAGAGCGTGACGCAGGGGCCAGACGAGGCACCGTGGCAGGGGTGTCGTGGCAGGGATTTGGGAAGACTCGGAGAAAACCCCTCAATCCCTCATTGCCCAAAAAGGTGTCACTCCTCCATATTGTGGGGTCATGAGCAATTTCAGCCCACACAGCCCTAGCATGGAATGCAAGAGCATGACGCAGGGGCCAGACGAGGCACCGTGGCAGGGATCTGGGTAGACGCGGAGAAAACCCCTCAATCCCTCATTGCCCAAAAAGGAGTCACTCCTCCATTTTGTGGGGTCATGAGCAATGGAATGTAAGAGCATGGTATTTGACATGTCGTCTATCCACTGCATCACCGCGGCCCCCGTCGAAATGCTAGCACAAGTCCCCGCACCACCTGAGGGAGTGTGTCGTCTATCCACCGCACCACCGCAGCCCCACAGTCGCTATGGAACTATTTCAATCCGTTTCAGAAAATCACGCGTCGCCTGAGTCTATGGGGTGTTGTAGCACAAAATAAAAAATTTCCAATACGTTTCGAAAAATCACGCGTCGCCTGGGGATATAGGTGTTGTCGCTGAAAAAAGAATTTCTCGGTGACGTCGGAAGAACCTAAGACATTGTAGCAGAAAAAAATATTTTTTTTAAAAATAACTTTTCCGAAAATTACGCATCGACTGGGGGCTATGGGTGTTTTCGTTGTAAAAAGAATTTCTCAGTGACGTCGGCAGAGCCTGGAGGGCGTTGTAGCAAAAAAATATTTTCAATATATTTCCGAAAATCACGCGACGCCTCGGGCTATGGGGAGTCGTAGAGACACCCGCCTGTAGCCTGAGGCTATGTCATGAAGTTGGGGGAGTCGTCGTAGGTACACGCCTGAGACTATGTATATCCACCGTTCCACTGCGGCCCCAAGAAGCGAGTTGTCTATCCACCTCACCACCGCGGCTCCCAAGAAGCGAGTCGTCTATCCGCTACACCACCGCGACCCCCTGTAGCCTGGGGATATGTAATGAAGTTGGGGAGTCGTAAGGAGCCCACCTGGGGCGATATCTATCCTCTACACCATCGCGGCTCCCCGTCGCTATGGAATGCAAGAGCATGAAGTTTTGCATGTTGTCTATCCACTGCATCGCCGCGGCCCCCCATCGAAATTGAATGCAAGGTGTATAGCCTCGGGCGATGTAATAGGGTTGGGGAGCCGTCTTACGGAGTCCGCCTGGGGCGATGTTATGAAGTTGGGGAGTCGTCGTCAGGAGCTAGCCTGAGGCTATGTTGCGCAACAAGACGACATGGAATATTCAAGAAAAAAAAAGCGCAACTTTTGAAGAAAAAAAACTTAAAAACTTTTGAATTTTTTTTTAATTTAGAAAAAAAATTTTAAAAATGTTGAAAAAAATATAATTTAAGAAAATTTTGAAAACAATATGGCCGCCACCCAAGTGGAATACAAAAGTAGGTGGTTTACATACTGGCGTACAAAATGGCCACCGTCAAAATGGACTGAAAGAGCATGAAGTTTACACATTGCCTGGGAACATTCGGCTCCCGCTCCCACGCCCGGCTCCTTTGGCACCAAACCTACATTTTCTAACTAATAACACTTTCTTCAAATAATCTACAATGATGTCAGACGTTTCTACTGGTTGCTCTTGAAATTCTAAAAATTTTACTTGAACGCCTTCATACGGAGAAAAAAAGCTTACCAGCACGGGAAATATTTTCTGAGTCGCGTGGTTTGAAGCATCCGTTAAAATTGTAAGCTGGTCTTTCAGTTCATTAATCGCCGGGCGCACTAATCCGTTTACAATAACTGCTTCTGTTTTCGTTCTCGCAAAAGTGAACTTCGGCTCAAAACATAATTGGATTAATTTAGAAGCACAATCATTTGAGCGAAAGCTGTGGTTCTCTTGGACTCTGTGATAGGCCCAAACACCTTCCGCGGCAGCGACTTCCAGATCCTTAGAAGTTGGAGAATCAGCATTCTTGACAAAATTGAACATTGAAGAGCTCGGTGCGGTGGCAAGATCGGCTCTTCTATGTTTTTCTGATTTTAAATGTTGCTCAATGTTACTGACACCTCCATGTGCCAAACTAAATTCAGTACGGCATTGTTTACATCTGATGTCCGAGAGAGACTGATTGTCTTTTTTTTAATTTTTGACGTGACAACGTCTTATAATTCGATAGAGCCGGCTGCACGCACGAAAAAACATGACTCATGCGGCGTTACCTCGCTCTGAGGCGTTCCATGTAAGGCTTGAAGTGCAAGCGAGAGCGCGGAACGAGCGAAAAAGAAGCATTTATAAACAATAATTTAATCATTGTTTATTCTTATAATGAATTATTTAAAATTAATTACTTTTTTATAACAAATTACAATTAAATTTGCAAAAATAATTAAGTTACTAATTGAAAAAAATTAATTATAGTATTAAAATAATAAAATCAAAATTAAAATTTTAACGATTGAGTAGAAATTTAAACAATAAATTTTATTCAAGTATTTTGTTGTATTTTTATTTTTTAAATTTAAAATGAAGAATTGAATGAAGAATTTTATGAAAAAATTTTTTTAATTGTTTCGAACGACGATTTATTTTGCAGAACCGCTTACAATCCCACCATGGAAAAAAAAAAATCTACATAATTGTATTTATGCGTACAAATAAATCTCACTTGATCAATTTCATTGTGATTTCCAATTACCTCCTTCTCTATATACATACAAATCTATTAAACAAATGAAATTAAAATTTTCTTTTGAAAAATGCTACCATTCCATCAGTATTTTCTTAAGACGTTGTCACGTTCAACTATCGTCAGTAAACCGACTTTACAGACAACCAATTTTTTTATATATGGATATTTCCTTTGTAAGTTAATATTAAACGTACATTTGCGTTTAGGCATCGCGATTCACAAAAACCCGTTCAGAAAATCGAGCTCGTAAGAAGGTATAAGTAGACAGACTCATGCGCGCTTAAGCTGGAGAACAATCGACGAATAATACGTGCATCAGAGAGTCGCTCTTTCGGGGCAGGAGGGAGGGAACCACACCGCCCGTCCGCGCGTCTCGAAAAAATACGAGCGAGAAGTAATTTGACAACCACGGATAAAGCAGCATTCAGACGTTTCAATTTGTATAGGCAAATTTACAATTTTGAAATGATTTTTATGATTAGTAAATCAATATTTTGTCTCGTTTGATAAAAACGGGACATTTAGGTGTCCCGAAGCTTTCATCGGGGACAACGGGACAGAGTGCTGAAAAACGGGACTGTCCCGTTCAAAACGGAATGTATGGTCACGTTACGTATGCTATTAATATTATTTCAGAGCCCTCCAACATAGTTAAAAAAGTATTTTCAGGCTGCTATAGTTTAAAACACACAGAACTAAGGACACGAGCGGAACTACGGTAGGAGCCGAGCCTACTGTACTTTGCTACGCGCTTTACACCAATAAAATTCTACCGCCTTACTTTGGTGTGACGGAGTGACGCTTCAGCAGCGGGGAAAGGTAGGTCATTCTTGCAACAGGTCAGGTTCACGACTACTGCAGGATATTTCTGGAAGGTGCACGGAACCCGAACGAATACACTGCACTCCAGTTCAGAGACTTGTGCGTAGCGGCGATGGGGCACTTGATTCGCATGCCATTGTTTCTGAGCCTCGAACGAAAAAGTAGCCCCAGGTTGGTGACCGCCATTAAGATCTTCAGGCCGAGGACATGAAACCAGATATCGTAACTGTATAAACGAACAAAGTACTCTCAATAAATAATAATTTTAAAAATGGTATATAATGTTTTTATTAGTTTATTCTTCCTCTACCACATAAGGCTTTTAGTCTTCCATATATCTATCACTCTTCTTCCCTTCATTACTCTCGCCCTCTGAAAAACACACAACGCAACTTAAATGAAATTTACTTCGACCATTCGACGGCAATGGAGAAGAGTAGTAAGGCAACCCACAAGTGCAGCCGGTCAAAATCTAACACGCGATCTCTATAATACGAGCCAGACATGCTAACAATACGACAAAGCACGCCTCGGACATGTCTCCAGGTCACATCGTAACGAACTCTGTTAGGGTAACTTGTACAAAATACTTTCTACATTGTCATCAAAATGTCGTTTTTATTTTCTCCACAACCTAAAAATTGGTTTTCGAATGAATTTTAAATGTAAAAGCTATATTTTTGTTGTTATATAAAAATATTCCTCTGAATCCAATTGGAGTCATGTTTCCCGCCGTATTGTTTTGATGAATATTGTGCTATAAACCCTATCGCATAATGTATTACGGCACGTTATTAAAATATTACAAAACTATTTTTAAAAAATATATTTTAAAATTATACTTTCTGCTTTGGAGAATAATGTATTTGCTCTAACACTACAGTTTTCTTCGTTGGTAATACCAAACAACGCCATACAAAAATCAGAGCTAGTTGCTTATTACAACACAAATGTCTTGCTACGCGCAAAAACCTTAACTTGAGCAAACAAGAGGAAATTTAATTAATTGAATTAAACAATCCTTATAGCATATACGTTAAGCATAAATCGATTTATAGCCAGCAGCCTTGTCTCCATAATCCGGTTATAATGAATCACAACTGTGCAAATCTGCCCTAAAGGAAAAATATAAACAGGTGAAAACAGATATGAGGTGGAGAATGTTGAAACCAGACTAGCAACAGGCGGGAGTACAGCGGGATAGAAGCATGTTGCAAAACAAGTATCAAGTTTAAACTGGACTAACCCATCACTAAGAGTACGTGCACTTGGCTACACTTATTGCACACACCTTCATAGCTAATATTGGGCACGGCAAATACACAGTCGAATCACATTATTATGACCACCTGCTAGTATCCAGAGTAACCGCCCTTCGCAACACGGACAGCAGCTAGACGAGCTGGCAGTGACTCAGTCAGGTACTGATAGGTTCCCACGGGTATCTGGAGCCATGCTGTCTGCAGTGGGTCCCACAACTGTTGAAGGGTGCGTGGCGGAGGAGACAGACTACGAAAACGACGATCGAGGTGGTCCACAGATGTTCAGTTGGATTGAGATCGGGGCTGTTTGGGGGCCAGGGGAATACTTTGAAGTCTTGATCGTGCTCTTCCAGCCACGTGCGGACACTTCTAGCCGTGTGGCAAGACGCATTATCGTGCTAGAAGATCCCACCCTCCCGAGGAAAGAAAATCATTATGTATACGGGTGGACGTGTTCGCCGAGGATGGCTTCATAACCAAATCGATCAAGAGTGCCTTCCACGTGAATGATGGGACCTAGAGAATGCCAAGATAACATTCCCCAGACCATCACACTGCCACCACCGCCTTGTGTTTGTCCAGCAATGGATGCAGGGTGTCGGTTCTCCAACGTTTCTCTCCGGACACGCTGACACTCATCCGTTCTATGCAGCTAAAACCGTGACTCGGAGAAGGCTACCCGTCGCTAATCAGCAGCAACCCAGTCGTCATACTGTCGAGCAAATTCCAGTTGTTTTCGTCGATGCACCTGTGTTACCATGGGTGTAGTCACCCTCCGTCTAATCCGGATCGCCATTCGCAGAAGGGTTTGCTGAACTGTTGCAGTAGACACGTGTCTGGATGCCCCCTGATTCATTTGGACGGTGAGCTGTTCCACTGTAGCCTGTCGGTTGGCCTTCACGCACCGTCGTAGTCGACGTTCACCTCGGACATCAATGGCGCGTGGAGCTCCGCAGTTTCCACGACGGTTATGCCCAATGATGCGATTCGTCCACTCACGATAAACCTTTCCACAGAGGTACGTGAACAGTTCAAAAATGTCGCTATTTCCGAAATACTGCACTCCTTGGCCCGAAAGCCGATGATTATCCCTTTTTGCAACTCGGCTAAATCACTTTCCTTACCCGTGACAGCAGGAAGCGCACCGTGTACAGCCGCCATTTTGCATCACCGGGACGCTACTCCCTCAGTGCGGGGGAGCTACAAGCCCTTGTGAGAGCTCTTGTCCTCCCATTCGTATAGCATTTCTAGCACGCAGGTTGGGAACGGCTAGCCCGTCCCGCCTGGCTGTTGATCAAATTGTTATTCTGCGGCAAGCCAGCAGTCTGTTTTGTTGAAGGACCCCTGGGTAGCGCCAGGGGGTCAGGTGCCCATAACTGTTTCCTCTCCTTCCCTGGCTGCGGAGGGAAAGAAGAGGAATGGTTCCTAAAAACCCAGAATTTTAAAATTCAGGACTTGTTAAGAACCACCGTGAAGACCGGAGTACTTTGTTGCGGTTTTCGTTTTGTTAAAGCGGATTCTAAGCCGAAATATTGCAGTTTGTCTGGAAGGTGGTCGAGGAGGCAAGATCTGCAAAGTTACGTTAATTAATAAATAGTTTGTGTATTTGTTCAGTTGTTGATTCTAAGTTGGCAGCAAATGATAATAATTATTATTATTTGATTTAAGTATTTGTTGAATATGTAATATAAAATAAATTATATAATAAAATATTTAGTTGACTTATATGTGAGTATAATGTATAAAAATACATATAAATATATAAAAATATCTGAAGTTATGTTGTGTTTGAACTCGTAATGTGTCAGCCTGTCGTTCGCATTATATACCCGCTTCACCAGACTACTTCACGAGCCATACGTCATAGGCTACGCGCTGCAGATGGTAATTCTAGCAGGTGGTCATAATAATGTGATTCGACTGTGTAGTATGGCTCAAGACCTTGATTTAATTACGTACTCTCACTGCAACAACGCCTCCTATTCAAATACGTTTATTTTCATCGGCACTTTCGAAACACTTACCTGCCACCACCAACAAGAAATATAAGAAGGTTGTTTAGAAAACATAAATACATCTCCGCAGCTGAAAGTAGGGGGTTGGATCTAGATCTGAGGGGATACCGCTTGTTTATTTACAGCGGCGCGTAAATAAACTGGGATTTAATCTGGTCGTATGTGGGATGAAAGAGAACAGGCCACCATATTACCCTATCACGCTTTTTCTACACGACATCATCCACACAGAACGACGGGGACCCAACGATTAGACAGACAGATGCGCGTGTACGAAAATGTTTTCTTTCCGGATTAATACTTAACGCAGAATGTTTGATTTCGTGAATGCCAGTCTTCCCCGGAGATTTGAAGACTTCATGCAAAGCTAATTTTCTTTCCTATTCAGCGTTTTTTTGCCTAAAGTGTATTTCGTATTCACACCAATAACGGAGGACCACGTTGGAGTAGCGGGCAGACTACTTGCCTCTCACCAAGGCAAGCCTGGTCCGAACCGTGGCGGACGTTACCCATTGGCCGTAGGGTTTTCTCGAGGCACTCCCGTCTCGTCCGCCCTTGCATTCCACCACTGTTCCATATTCACCTCACTTCACCTTCGCCAGCGCTCAAGACCTCGATGTAAAAGTCGATGAAAAGCTCTCAAATCAACTCAGTCGCGCAAATAACGTCAAGGTTTATTAATTACAGACTGTTCACGATAAACTCAGCGCTTTTGAAAGCCCTGCTTAAGATCTTCTTGTATAAACACATCGCGTATTATTTCGCCTCAGATACTATTAATATTGTTATGGGCTTGATCACTTTGTTCGTGCGTCGATTAAGTCAAACTATAAAATTACCGCAAAATATATATTTGTTACAAGTTTGTTTTACACTTATATGCATAAAAAACAGAAATCAAAACTAATAATTTCAGTATTCACAAATGTTTTACCTGGAATTTTTAATTCAACCTTAAGAAACGAAACTCTCTGTTGTTGCCAACTTTACAAGGCGCATGCCAGTCAGTGTGTCCGTAAAAATTTATGCAGGTAGGAGTAGTGACATTTTTCAAAGGTTGATTTCGAAAGTGCTAAGTTAATCTTGAATAGCCTATATAGATGCGTACGGTGTTTTTTTTTTTTCAGCCACAGAAAAACAGGCCGGTTCCGAGGCAGAGAAAGTGCGCCTAACATGGGATACCACAAGACCACCTCTTGGTTAACCAGCATGATACTGTTGCAAATCTGCCAGTGCATTCATCATTTGAAGAAATAATTATTAATGGCTAAAATATGTTGAGCCAAGAATACTGTAGGTGGGTAAGGCTAAACGCCTCGTCGACAGCGAAGTCTTTGGGACGAAGCAAGTTGATCCGTGAAGGAATCGGTCGAGGAAGGAATCGGCCTTGGCCTGCAGTAAGCAGCCATCCAAGCATTCGCCTGGAGTGATTTCAAGAATACCTAGGAAAACGGAAATCAGGATGACCGTACCGGGATTCGAACCCAGGTGCTCCTAAAGGTGGTACCTCGCTCAGTAAGACTACTGTAGTTTCTTCCGACTTCTACGACCACTTAAAAAATTTCAAAAACTCGGCCCTGTCCGTTTGCAGGCAAATTGTTGTTAGGTAAAAGAGTAGGCCTATAGAACTCACACTGGGGGAGACACATGAAGAAATAGCTTCAAGCACATGCGACAACAAACAACGAAATTAATGTTTCTGAAATATGCAAGACATACTCATATATTATTCGTAATGAAATAAGCCTATGCCCACTTTAACGCTTTCATTAAACTAATAGTTTTATTAATGGTTAAGAAGCATGGGGGAGGGGAGAAGAGGACATCTGTTCGCGGTTAGCTGCGAACTTCTGAAAGCCTGGTAAGAATGTACTTTTCTGCCAGTTTTGTTTCCTTTGGCCACGTGTAAAATTAATGTTGTCCTAGACCCTTCAATCACGTGAAAATGTGATAACATAAGAACCGTAAATACAGGGTCTGAAATGAGTGCAGATATTAATGGGGATGCAAGGGAGTGTCAAGCCGAGATTTTTATGTAATGAACGTGGTGTCGGAAATGGATCCTTATGCTACAAATAAATAAAACGCAAGACGAATATGCTGTTAAGTAATTATTATGTAAAGAATATGCAGCAGAATAGCGAGCTGACATCGAAGCCGCAAGTACAAAATTACAACAATTGTTCAAAGTGATGGCCGTTGTCCTGGTCGCACGGAGGCATGCGTCGCACCAGTGCCGCTGTGCCTCGAAGCAGCACGTGTGGCTGTAGTGATGATTGTCGTCGTCGACTTGACTTTGCCAGGTGGTTCCTATTCCAGACTTCCCCGCCATCGTGTTATCGACAGGCGAGGCAGTGTTTACTCACGAGAGGGCATCTTTAACAGCAACAGTGCGTCTTTATTTTATATTATTTTATTTATAACATAAGGGTGCATTTCCGACACTGTGTCCATTACATCAAAACACTCGTATTGATACTCCCTTGCGTTCCCCAAAATATCCGCACTCATTTCAAAAACATCTTGTATGTTCTAATAAGTCAACTCTTATAATAGCGTGCATTAACACTTTCAGACCACTTTATCTTATAGGTTAATGGCGATGTAAGTAATAAATATTCTGGTGCGTGCAGATACAGCACTTGTTTCACTATCAAAACCGATGAACTATAGATTTCGTGTTCATCTATATTAGTATGAACCAGTCATAACCTTGGCAATAAGCACGGCTTACGAATCAGTTACGCACAGGCGAAAATATCATTGGGCATTGAACCTCGCAGTGTACAGTACCAGCCAAAATAACCTGTGTGTGCGTTATGCACCAAGTTGGTGTACACTGAGTCAAAATTGGTTTTAAAAAATTACTAACTAAAATAATTTCAGTGTCTGGAAGTGGCATGGAACTATTTTTGCTACATCGCTGCCAACTTCTATGGGAGCACGCCAGTTAACGTATTCTTAAAAAAAAAAAAAAACTATACGCGGTTACGGGTGCGGAAAATATTTCAAATGTTAATTTTATAAATGCTTAGATAACAGAAGACCAGATATCTCCAGGCTATTCCTATTTGCATTCTTGTCGCGACAAGACAGGAGTCAGAAAAAAATTGAAACCTTCATCGATATCTTAACGAAAAAACTGTACACAGCCCCTTAAACTCGTGTCTTCCCCATTAAAAAATATAGAAGGTATCTCTCGGTAATTATACCAGTGCGACTGAGTACAGTTAACGCAGCTCAACGTTATAATAATTTATATAAAAACAATAAAATAATGAGCTGGCATATGCAGCACTTATAACACCTAAAGATCTTTTCATAAATGTGATATCACTTATAATATCTAAGAACTAAAGTGTCAACGGCCAGTTTTAAATTATGAGAACGGCACCCAAAGTCCTTATTGACCTTGATAATCGAGGCAAAAAAGTGCTGTGAGTATGGGAGCCATGTCTACTTATTTTTCTTTAGAATTACTGTTTCATAACAAACTTTACACACAGCAGAAAACAAAAACCTAAAACACTGTCACACCTGCTTGCTGTTATTTATGTCGTACGATTATAAAAAGAACGATCGTGAAAAACAAAAACTCAATGTGACTTCGTGATTATAGAGAGGAAACTACATGGTTATATGGTTGCACAAGATACAAAAAATCTGTCTCCATTTTCGTTCTGCGCAGTGGCTGCTTTCCCCTACTTCATCGGCAAGGTATGAGGAGTGGAAAACCGTTTCTCGGCGGCCGAGTTCGTATTACACGACCAAAAGTGCACGTCGGGCAATTTATTTCATGAGGTACCTACCTATATTCTGAAATATTTTAATTGTTTCAATCGGAACCAAATTTCTAACACTGGTTCTCCTATACTTAAAGCGGCAACAAAAGATTGAACAAGAGAAGTGAAATATTGTCTTGATTCGCTGTTTAAACATATTCAAGACGAGCATAAAAATGTAGAGCATAAAAATGTATATGCACCTGCAAGGGTATGTAACTAACCAGTGATTTGTTCGAGCCCAACCTATGGAGAAGCTAATAAAAGTACAAGTGCTGAGATGGTACTCTAGGGCTTATGAACATGCTATAACAGTAAAACCATGAAGCAAAACAAAAAACTTTGAAACAAAAAAACAGGTTAGAACTCATAAAAATTTTGCAACACCAAATAATAAGACAAATATGAGCATATGCCGCAAAACTTTGGAACAAGAATATAAAGTTTTTTCTCGCCATGTAAAACTAGAGTATTTTTCTGCACACAGCATCAGATGTAAAATAGTTTACTTCAATTGAATCAGGAATTTGCAAAAGGGACTAAGTCCATCTTTTGTGCAAAGTCAGTTTATACCAGTTTCTGACTCTCAATGTCATCTTCTTGGATTTCAGCAATAAAAGGAACCAAGTCCTAAACAATACACACATTTAAATGGTGTAGCAACTGGAACATGCAAAAGGTACCAAGTCCTGAACTTAGTACGTTTTGTTGAAGAAAAGACATATGCTCACTACAAGGGCATTGTGTTTATTACACATCCAAAGCCGTGTGAATTATTATTAATGAGTAATGTTTATGTAAACATATCTAATGAAATAAAGTGGCTGTTTATAAGGATTCGCTACATCTTTTTAGATGTTGGTACCACTGCTTGACCTTGATTTTACTTTGTTAAGTGTATAGCTTTTCTAGAAGCTAAGAGTATTTGTGTACATCTATTTAGATAAAAACGGAGGGTGGAACCAGAAAGAAAAAGGGAGTAGTCAACAAAGACGTGTATAAAAGAAATATGACTGAGAAGGCTAAAATTAAAGGCCTACCTTGTTTATATTTTGAGGTTACCTAGGTTTCCAATACATTACAAGGAACTCAACAATGATTCTTTTTGCCAATTATATTATTACGTTCAATGACGGATACATTTCTGTTGTAGTTGAAGAATATGTTTTCTTGTATCAAACTATTAGTTGTTCCAATAAAATACACCAAGAAAATTATGCATAATGTTATATTCTTATAGTAAAAGTTGCTTCATTTGCAAAAGTTACTAAGTCCAACAACATTATTAATAAAATAACAGACGCATATTAATGTAACTTCTGTTTAGTACCGTTCCAAAAACCCTATATAATCTGAATTCCAATCATAGGTAACCTGTTACATATACAGACCCACAATAAAACTTTTTTGTTGTTTTCCTAAAATCTACTTCTTCGGACTTGGCCCCTTTTGCAACTTCCTGAATCAATTAATTTCTTGTGTCGTTTTCTTAACTTTAGGTGTTGAAAAGTAACTGATTTTGCTGTTTACTTCAACCTCCACCAAAAGTCGTGAAACTCCTGTCGCGGCACGTTTTGCTTCATTGACGTTGTACGTGAATATATAAGACTTTTTTTGTTCACTGAGATGCGTTGCAACATTGTATACGATCTCCCGTGCTTTTCCCCGCAGCAAGGATGTAGAAAGCACATTTTTCCAGTGTGATCCATCTTTGAAAGAGAATTTTTACTACACAAACTCTGTTTCTATGCCCGCGTCCATTAGAAAGCGAAGGAGACCTTGATAGTCGAGCTTTCATTTCAAAAGTATTACATTTTTTTGTTAGGACACAAAATAATGTTATTAATTACGAAATGTAATTTACGTTAGACCACTGTTACTGCCCTTAAACCTACAGATGCTGAGCGGCGTATGTAAAATGAAATCTCCTCTATGTGCATGCTTCTGAACTAGCGCGCAATGGTTTCGTAGTGATCGTAGAACTTAAGGAGTTTAAACTGTGACCCTACAATTTTATAGGACGCGATTCTGTAGCAAAGTCCAATGCATGCCTCGGTTTTTATATTTTGAGATACAGTAGTCTGAAAAAGCAGTTTTTAGCTATTTTGGAAGGCATGGAAATTTGTTTCTAATGTGCGCAAAGCGATGTCTTGTAAGTACAATTCTGTCAGCGTCTGCAATGTGCTTTATTTTCATAGGTAAATCTATTGAGGGCACGTTTAACAGTTTCGTCAAAAGACGCATTTCTAAACACGCTGCAACGCATTTCAATCGCCAGGCAGGCGACCACCTTAAAAACACGCTTTTATTATTATTGATTCACAATTTATAAAGTGGTTTTGAAAATACTGTAGTACAAAATAAGCTAGTTAGCCACATTTACTCAAATTATTATATTTTTTGGATAAACCCAGAAATTTAAGGAAGTATTACATCATTCTTGCATCATCAAATTTAAGGGGCATTAACTGTTAATTAAATATAATAAACTTATTTGTTGTACGGTCATGTAACTACCACCTTTTTTGTGATTGTGTTGATGGACAGGAAAATGTTTTTAACTTCCCATAGCATACTCATAGCCTGCAATGTCTTGTGATGCTCGGCCTCATCCCGAATGCATGTTCGATAACGAAACAAAAGAATAAACTTAACGCAACTGTTATTTTCAGAGGTAGTCCGGAAGTTATAGTAAACAAGGAATTTCGGTATAAGTATATTTCGGGGCTCCATGGGGTTCATCGCAATTCCCGCGGGATCCTTATAACCCCAATGGGAGTTCGGAACCGCGCGTCCCACACGGCTTCTATGCAATGATATAGCGGACTTAATACGCGACTTAAATCCTCACGTGGAAGCCACGGAGGTAAGTGGTACCGTGTAACTCGGGCCGCCAGAAAACCGTGCCGGAGCGATCCCGTAGGGCCACGAGTTGCTCTGCAACTAATCCTCTCCAATACCTGAAGTGCTCGTCACGTGACTGTCCACTGACACCGGGGTCTGCGCATGTTCTTATGTCCCTTGCCCTACTATGTACTCTGTATCATGTAAGTTGGCCAGATTCTGACAGGTCTGCGAAAGTAGCGCCACTGTTTACATCTGACTACGTATCCTTCCGCCATCAGCTGATCGGCCACATGGCAACGATGTTGTTTATTTTCATGCTGTCATTATCAGCCGATCCCCTTGTCAATGTACTATTCGTGGGACGTTTTAGTCAAACTTGCTACTCAGAAATACGTACCTGCGATTGTAGTAATAGTAATGTGTAGAGACCGGAAAAATTCGCGAGTTCAATGAACTGCAGGCTAGACTCTATAGTCTTATGTACAAATATGCCGACATCAACTTCANGTTTACATCTGACTACGTATCCTTCCGCCATCAGCTGATCGGCCACATGGCAACGATCTTGTTTATTTTCATGCTGTCATTATCAGCCGATCCCCTTGTCAATGTACTGTTCGTGGGACGTTTTAGTCAAACTTGCTACTCAGAAATACGTAGCTGCGATTGTAGTAATAGTAATGTGTAGAGACCGGAAAAATTCGCGAGTTCAATGAACTGCAGGCTAGACTCTATAGTCTTATGTACAAATATGCCGACATCAACTTCACATTGGTTGCCTGCTGTCACAGTGGAAGGCGACGATTGGACCAGGAAGTGTCAAATACTGCGTAGGCTAATGGCTAAAGTTATATGAACGCAAGAATTTTGAGTTCTAACTTGTCCCAAAATGAATCCGCGAATTCTTCAGGTCTCTAGTAATGTGTACATAAATCATTAATCAGTAAATTGTTATGTTAAAGGGCAAAAATATAAATAATTAACTTAAAATTTTAGTAACTACAAAAAAATTTAATGCTAAACAAATTTTAAGATATTTTAGAATGACATCTGTCTAAAAAAATTACTGGGTTATAAAAGTAAAAATATAAAAATTTGCAAAAAATGTAATATTTGCTAACTCTTTTTTAATTTGTCAGATACAGTGAATTTGGGATAACATTTGCGAAACGGTAGTTGTAGCTATTATCACACGTTGGACATTATACCTAATATATTCGAGTTGGAAATATGTGACGTGGAATAACGTTAGAATTGCTTAAAAACTATTCATGCGTGTCTCACTTTCTTCTGAAACAAGGAAATGGGCTTTCGTAGAACAATATGGCCNCGTTGGACATTATACCTAATATATTCGAGTTGGAAATATGTGACGTGGAATAACGTTAGAATTGCTTAAAAACTATTAATGCGTGTCTCACTTTCTTCTGAAACAAGGAAATGGGCTTTCGTAGAACAATATGGCCTATAATTTACGTAGACGAACGATTACCTGCCGAATAGAAATTACTAGTACTCAAAATCGCTGTACACGAAATATATGTTACTTTAAAAAGTATGCAAAGCTCGCGAAAAATAAAACTATTGGCATCTGTTTTGATATGTATTATATATTGCAAACAAACGCTATTCTTTTCTGGCTGGTAATGCTTCGGAAAAGATCCGATAGATGGCGCGCACAACATGTCAGAGCGAGGTAAGTTGACTGTTCTTCTATTACTGGCTCGGAACGACACGAATTTGAAATATATTTCGTAAAATTATTAGAAAAAATGATTCAACAATATTATGCAATATTTCTGTATGCTTTTGGAATTAATATCAAGCACGTAAGTAAAGTGGAGTTGGAGAGGGGCGAATAAGACATGGAAAAAGGTTTTGAAATTGCGTTCCATTTGGATAAGGATCGTTTTTATGTGCCTTTCATTTTGAACACCTATACATTCATACTTTAGCACGAAGTTTAGTTTCTAACACTCAAAACGGCTTTTTTTATGACCATGTAAAATAAAATGTATTAATTAATCTAGGAACTCTTTCTTATCGCGCATTTTCTGCTGGTCTAATGTGCGTCGGCAGTGCACTCAGAATAGCCAACATAATATCAACTTTTGTTCGTTCGTGCATCAANATTAATATCAAGCACGTAAGTAAAGTGGAGTTGGAGAGGGGCGAATAAGACATGGAAAAAGGTTTTGAAATTGCGTTTCATTTGGATAAGGATCGTTTTTATGTGCCTTTCATTTTGAACACCTATACATTCATACTTTAGCACGAAGTTTAGTTTCTAACACTCAAAACGGCTGTTTTATGACCATGTAAAATAAAATGTATTAATTAATCTAGGAACTCTTTCTTATCGCGTATTTTCTGCTGGTCTAATGTGCGTCGGCAGTGCACTCAGAATAGCCAACATAATATCAACTTTCGTTCGTTCGTGCATCAACTGATACAGGATTTTGTAAATGGCACTTTGTTTGTTTCATATACATCAATTTGCCACTCACTGACTGTCAGAATCTGGCCAACTTATATGAAATTAAGTATACCATTAAACAAGAACACAGATTACATGCTCATAAATGCCAACAAAACTAGTTCGCGCTAGCGTCGATCCCTCCCCCTCTTAATCCCACCCCCTCTACTAGTATTTTCTCCACCCACTAATAAAGAGCGTGGTTCCCACCTATCTGTCTCCTGTAGCATTTTCTGATAATGCATGNTGACCATGTAAAATAAAATGTATTAATTAATCTAGGAACTCTTTCTTATCGCGTATTTTCTGCTGGTCTAATGTGCGTCGGCAGTGCACTCAGAATAGCCAACATAATATCAACTTTCGTTCGTTCGTGCATCAACTGATACAGGATTTTGTAAATGGCACTTTGTTTGTTTCATATACATCAAGTTGTCACTCACTGACTGTCAGAATCTGGCCAACTTATATTAAATTAAGTATACCATTAAACAAGAACACAGATTACATGCTCATAAATGCCAACAAAACTAGTTCGCGCTAGCGTCGATCCCTCCCCCTCTTAATCCCACCCCCTCTACTAGTATTTTCTCCACCCACTAATGAAGAGAGTGGTTCCCACCTATCTGTCTCCTGTAGCATTTTCTGATAATGCATGTAACAATTTTTTATTATTTTTTGTCGAAAGGGTTTTTACGGTGACTATGCCGATTTTTCCCTTTCTCTTCTTAGTATAGTAGTTTAGCTATAAGTACACTTAGGGAACTTATCATGGCCTCAATGGCGGTCATGGCACAATCCCTCTCTGCCGCGATGCATGTTTCCTTGCATTATTTCCCTTCCTTGTAGGCATGGGGCTTAGTCCTGAGACGCAATAAACTCCCGTCCCTACCGCGGGCTTACACATAACACATAGTTTTAGAGCAGGTTAGAAAGAAAAAATGCCGCGCCAGCCATTCTGCATGCAGCTCTCGCTGCGAACACATCCCTACACCACTCTAAACACGCCGTGCGTCTCCAGAGAACTTCGCTTTCACACTCGCGCGGACTGATTTCAAAAGAATACGTAATACATCACTTGATTCATATTGTTTAACCAATATTTATAAACTGAATACTTTTTAAATAAAGGAGTGTCATGTACATTATTTTTCATCCTCACTTTAATTTCATGCTTGACCAAACTCAACCAGACCTCGCGTTTTTAGAGCCACGGGATTAGTTTTTTTTATTAGAATCCANGAACATTACGGATACCGGGCTTGCTGGGGAAACTCTGCAGGTTCACCTTTGCAGCTGCGGTGGGAAACTTCCGTAACTACAGATGGTTATGGAGCAGTGGGCGGAGGGGCCTATCCTCTCCTAACCCACTGCATTCAAATGACTGCACCATTGGGTGATCAAGGGGCCTGAACTACCCCCGCCCTGAGCTTCGGCAATGATGAAAAGCGGTGGCGGCTCAGAAATTCCGAGTCATGCCCACGGTTGTGGGCTCGAATCAACACTGTAACGATCACAAATATTGTCAATCGCAGCAACGNCACGGTTGTGGGCTCGAATCAACACTGTAACGATCACAAATATTGTCAATCGCAGCAACGACGTTTACGGCACACTGCGTAATTCTTTTTCGTCGTCTGCGATGGTGAAAAATTATCGTGTCGAGAGCAGTAATTCAAGCTATCACACAGCTCGGCATTCAGAAAATCAAATAACTTGTTCCATTTAGTGAAAGTAAAGTGGCCAAAAATTAAAATTACGTGAAAATCCTTATTAGCGAAACGACAGAAATTTTCAGTATAAATAACTGACTGAGCTGTCAAAGTCACGAAATCAGCAGAACCAATGCATCATCTGCCCAGTGGCTTGCGCCGATCGAATGGCACCTAGATCCGACCGCTTGGTGGGGTGTTAAATTAAAGCCTCGTGAGTATCCAAGACGTTGGGGCCCCAAAAACCTGAACTTTACAGTGAATAAATTCGAAGTCCTTATTAATGTACAGTCGGCTAAGCTGACCGTAAAAGCCACGGGTACCCTGATAAGCTGACTGTAAAAACCAAGAGTGTCTTGAAAAAATAAAGAATAACCTGACGCGGTCGGTAAGCTCTTTTGGAAATTGTGGGCACGTAGAGGAGGGGGGGAGTCCTCCCTGCTGACCGTATAGGTTGAATCGTGGTGGCAATGGTTGAAACTCCGCAAGCTCGAAGAGATCCGGAGGGAAAAAGTACCTCCCTCCCACAAGTTGACGCACTAAATATGACTTGGGCACACAGCAGGAGCGAGGATAGCACCTCGGCCGGATCACGGGTCTTTCTTGAGAGCTGAGGATCTCAGTTCAATGTGAAAGGACACTGAAGGCGCTGGGCAGCGCCAGGCTGGTGTTTTTTTTTCTGACCAACTGGCACGTTAATTACAAGTGCAACATGCTGATCGAACGTATCTTAAGTCCCTTGCACAAGATAAGTGTTTTAACCATAATGTGCGGCATTGATAGACCTTACTTGTAAAGAAATCGCACGAACCATTAAAATTTTTTTCTATCATTTTAAGGAAAATTGCCGATAAAATTATTCCCCATAACTCTCCGTAAAATTACGCACACGTTGATTTTTTCAATAACAGATATTCCATAAATTTCACAGATCTTTCCGTGAATTCACCGAACCTCTGTTAAAACATTTGCAATGTATTATGAAAAAAAAAATTAATTTTCGCTATGCGGCTTTTTTACTGTCTATAAAAAAGAAATTTAAGAAAGTTAACATATATTATTCCGGTATGAGATATGAACACGAATAAAATGTTTTGGACTCCGTGACATTTACTACTCGCCTACGACCTTCTTGTGGCAGTACTGGGTATAATGTCTCTTTAAGACGTTGCGGGCGCGGGGCGGTCACATGCCCAGATAACGGGTCTTGAAGCCCTTCAGATGAGTAGTAGTGATTTTACTCACGTAGCGAGATGATTAAGTCGTCCGAGTCGGATGTGTGTTTGTGCAGTGTGCAATGGCGTGTCAGGTTTTTGTGCAGGATTTTAATACGAACTGAACAAAAGAAAAGCAGTTCATTGTATCTATTGTTGTCGAGAAGGCAAGCAACGAGTAGAAACAAATGGGCACATCCCGTTAATGCAGAGAGACCATTACTGGGTGCTTTTAATAGCCTTTTGCGTCAATTGTGAAATGATAAGGCGAAATTCTTCAACTTCCCCGCCTCGTCTGAACGAGTGCATGTCACGACCATTTTGGACAGTGAGTAGGGAGGGGAGGAGTGACGGCGGCGGGCCCGCTGGAATACGCGATGGCCGCCTCCTATGAAATGCCCCATTTACATGATCAGGCAAAACTTGAAGGGCCCCCCCCCCCTTCTCCCCCAGTCGGCCGGCTCGCCTGACACCCGCTCCGTCTGAGAGAGGCCTAAATATTTGTGTTATTTACAGAACTCTGATGTACATAACTTTTTTCAGTTTCTAGTCCTGCATGAGAATTTAAAGTGCTGCTAACTGTTCACCAGTGCCTGATGATACTTTTTGTTGTTTGTTTCCGAAACCCGACGCTATAGGTAATACGGAGACGCTCCGTCTTGTGAATTTACGAAGCTCAGCTCCATGCTTCGTCATTACGAATCGCGTTTCTGTATATCAACGGGAAANTAACTTTTTTCAGTTTCTAGTCCTGCATGAGAATTTAAAGTGCTGCTAACTGTTCACCAGTGCCTGATGATACTTTTTGTTGTTTGTTTCCGAAACCCGACGCTATAGGTAATACGGAGACGCTCCGTCTTGTGAATTTACGAAGCTCAGCTCCATGCTTCGTCATTACGAATCGCGTTTCTGTATATCAACGGGAAATTTCCGTGAATATAGGGGCCGAGGTTGGCGCAGTGGCCAGAGCGCCCGCCTCCTACCAAGGAATTGGGTTCCATTCCATGCGGGGTCACCCTTGGACTTTCGGCCGACGTGCCTTTTCGGGGATCTCCTGTTTTCCCTGTCCTTGCATCCTAGCGCCGCTCATTTACTCACCTCGCTTCACCCTCATCGGATCTCAAGACCCCCGTTGTTAAAGAGCGGCCCAAACCTCTCCACTGCACGACACTCCGCGGATATAGTTCATTCTTGGTTATTTCCAACTTTTATGAAGTCCTGCTTGAGTTCTACTTTTAGGCTATCCATCCGCCTCACGCATGCAAAGCTTAACAAAGTGTAGACAGTTACACCAAAGGGACAAAGCACCGCATGTGTGCGCACTCGGTTTAATATGTTTCATGATGACTATTTCTTACTAACCATTACCAACACGCCTAATTTCTCTCTGCTTTTATTCGTGTCAACTATAAATGAAATACCGCAAGCGGGGATCACTTTGTGACAAGTTGGGGTGACTTTGTAACACAAATAATAGTATTCGCGTGTCTCCCTATTTCAATGGGATGTTTCAGATTTTCATTGGTGTCAATTTAGCCTTTGAAGATTTGAAACAATCTCTGTGAAATGGAAGTAAATTTGAATAATGATGAAAATCTGTGTCACATAGCCACCCATCCTGTCACACAGTGACCCCCACTTACCGTATTATAATTTATAAGTAAACTGTAAGTAAAAGATCAATCTAACAAAAAAATATACTTTTATGTTAACAGAAGTACAAAAGGCTTGTGATACATGCCATATTTAGGAAACACCACGTCATACGTGGGGTGATTTTTTTTTCACAGGTTTTATTCAAGAAGTGTGAATATACCACGATAATATGGCAATTTTTAACAATGTGCCAATATACGAGTACGTGCAGTTTTTAATGGCATAGTTTAAATGTCACCAATTGGGGGAGTTTCATGCTATTTTTTTAAGTGTCTGAGAAAAGTACGGATGACGCACCTTGATGGTCTCCCGCAGGATGGCGATCTCCCGGGTGAGGTGCTCGTTCTCGGCGAACAGCGCTTCCATCTGCTGCTGCACCTCGATGCTGGGGTTGCGCATGCGCAGCATCCTCAGATCCTCCTCCAGCTGCCGCACCAGCATCGCCTGCTTCTGCACACACAACAAAGACCGCAGACGTCAGACACGGCCACTCATCGGGACTCGGCACACGCCTTCACAGACAAACAAGACTGTTATAGTCCAGTCATTGTTACTTCCAACTTTCCTGAAGCCCTGCTAAAGTTGTACTTTCGCGCTATACCTTCACCTCATGCAAACAAAGCTTGACCAAGTTAGGGTAGGGTTACTTCTACTACAGGTTGGGAAGATCAATGTTAAAGAGTTTGGCGACCAAATATTTTCGATACTAGGTAAGTGCTAGTGTCGGCGATGTACCAGATGTTTTTTTTTCTACGTTAAAAAAATAGGATAATTGTAATCATCATAAATCAAATATAAAAAAACTTCGTAACCAAGTAAAATCTTCCTCTTTTATTATTCGCGTAGCTTAAAATGTTTATTATTTGTTACATTTTGGAACACTGCACACCTAGAGGCGGGAATTTTGCCTATGCAAAACTCTCCCATAAGAAATCACGTTTTATTCCGGAGTCGAATAAACTTTAACCAAATCTAGAAAATTCCACCAAATGACGACGCATCGCATTCGTGGGCACTCAGTTTGGTAATATTTTGCATATGTAGCTGGCACAGAACATTGGATAAAGGATTCCATGACATACTACATCAGATTGCACTGTACGGCAANGCATAAAGGATTCCATGACAGACTACTTCAGATTGCACTGTACGGCAATCTGTCGGTTTGATAAGAATAACTAACATTTCGGATATCCCTGTTTGGTTTTTCTTTTAATATATTATGTATTCTTCGGCCCGATGTAATATTTTTTATTAACATTGTAATGTAACTGATGACAATTATTTGCGCGTCTATCAAGAGACAAAGTAAAACTGTAAGTGAACATAATAACATAAACTCTCAATTCTCTGAGGTAAAATATAAAAGGAAAACTTTTTCATATGTCACTGATTTAAACATTACACCTGTATCAGGGCGTTAAAACAAGAAAAAATTTCCCTAGGAATGCAATGCCAACACTGCTGCACACAATTTAATCAGTTACAATGTTAAAATCTGCTCAGTAAAGGCCAGAATTTTCGTCACGAAAACTAGTTTCGAAAGTGCTCATTTAACAGTGAACAAGTATTAACAGAATACACAAAACTGTACAAAAGATCACGGTTTATAGCAATCTGACACGCATTGTCGAGTAATAGCAGTTATACATGCGGCTGTTGAAAAGCTGCGACTGCATAATAATACTGATGATAATAATAATAATGTCTTTAGTTTTTGTGGGTGGCAAAGTTAAGGTATTATCACCTTCTCTTACACTTAACCACTTTACATAATAAAACATAACACTTATTTTTTGAAAAGGAAAGTAAATTAAAAAATTAAACAAAAGGTAATGTCTACTATAAAATTAGAAAGCAACATACATAAAATTAAAATAAGCTGAATAGTGAACTTACACGATTTCTCTTTTGATGTATGTTTTTATGTGTATATGCATATGCATACACATACACGCATACACAAAACCACATACGCATATGAAATATATTCAAATACATATAATTGTACTATTTATACAAATGAACTACAAGATAGCATCGATTAGCAAAAATTCTAAAACAGTAATTTAGTTCAATGATTTCTAAAGGAAATAAAATCACAGCAAATAACTATTTAAACATGGAAAAAGGGGGGGGGGATTGATATAAGATATTTTATGTTTGCTACATCTAAAATTATGTCAGTTACATAAAAATATATATAAAATAAAATAGTAATGCAACATTTACTCGCACACGCTCATTCACACACATACATACATTAAGAGTTTCTTAAATTAATTAAATAATAACATAAGGATCAGAAACATCACTACTGTCGCATGAAGCAGAAAGCAAATAAGTTAGAGGTATTATAAAAGAGGAACCTCCACAGTAAATATTGTTTATATCNTGTCGCATGAAGCAGAAAGCAAATAAGTTAGAGGTATTATAAAAGAGGAACCTCCACAGTAAATATTGTTTATATCAAATCCATATTTCACGTTCATTTAAATATGTATAGCCTGACCAAGCTGTTCCGGTATAATTTTTTGAATTTAGTGATTGAAATTGTATCTCTTGCTTCCTGAGGTAAGCAAACAAAGTGTGGTTGCGGTGACGATGAAAGATGAAGCGAACAATGAGTTGTGTTTTGGTGCTAGAAGCTTTTGTTGATCAAAAGAACGAGTATTTGATCAAAAGAACGAGTGTTTGAAGTATTGGGAGGTATGAAACAATACAAAAGGTATCGAGGATACCCTGTTAGAAATAATTTTTTAACAAGAAGATATTTTACAATGATCTTTGATTTTTTAAGCTATGAGAGAGTATGTCTGTATTTGGTGATATGGTCCTTTTTAAGATTAAAAATAAGACATACACAGTTGTTTTGTATTCGCTGAAGTTTCTGAGCTAGATCTTCATGCAGGTCACTGAAGACCATATAAGTATAATCAAGGCGTGAAATTATTAATTATTCTGTTACAGTCTTCATCTCTTTCGCGGGTAAAATTTTTTTGAGCCTTCTTAATGAATGTAAAGTGACATTTGTTTGTCTACAGATATGGGTGACATGTTCTCTCCATGTTAAAGTTTCACTTAATATTACACCTAGATTTTTTACGGACTTTGATAGAGGAATCGGCTCGCCACCAAGTATTATATTAGGAGCACTAGTGACGTTTGCTGATATGAGTAGTTTCTTGGGTCCAATAATAAGGCTCTGGGATTTATTAGGGTTAAATAGTAGCCCGTGCTTTATTGACCATTCTAAGATGTTTGAAAATTCATGGTTAATTGTGTCAATTGATGACGTAATATTACNAGCCCGTGCTTTATTGACCATTCTAAGATGTTTGAAAATTCATGGTTAATTGTGTCAATTGATGACGTAATATTACCGGGATTAGCTGACAGGTATATTTGGAAGTCGTCTGCATTAAGATGGTATTTACAATGTTTTAGCAGCTTAGGGAAGTCATTAATAGAAATATAAAAATAGTAGGGGTCCCAGAACAGAGCCCTGGGGAACTCCAATTTTAACTGTGCGCCAAGCGGATTGTTGTTCTCCGCAGAAAACTCTCTGATAAAGGCCACACACATAACTTTTAATCCATTCTAACGATATTTTGGAGAAATTAAAATACGATTTTTGCTTTGCATGGTTAACGGAATCGAATACTTTGCTAAAATCTAATAGTGTCAAAATCGTTAGCAAACTGTTATCCACGTTATGTTTTATGTCATCAGTGACCTTAAGAAGAGCCATAAATGTGCTAAAACCCTTTCTGAAACCAGACTGATGGTTGACCATCAGGTTATTTTCAATAATGTACCTTGTTATCTGTTGGTGTGCAATATATTCAAGGGCTTTGGAAATTGCGGGAAGAATGCTTACGGCACATTGAGGATTATTTGTCTTCGGGATGGGTATTACCTAAGTAGATTTGCACTGAGTTGGAAAGCTGACTGTGACCAGTGAATAATTAAATATTTTAGTTATTGCTTCTAAGATAAACGGCAAGACTAGGTTAAATCATGTCAATTGAAATTCTGTAGTTACTCTCGACCTTGGTTTTAATTCGTCTGATAGCTTTCAGACGTAAACAGACGTGACGACATTAAAGTAAAAACGTTCTTCTACACAACTGATGTGAGTTTTAATAAGGGACAATGTTTCGTTTTTTGTTTCAGGATTAATACGGGTACACGGTTTCGTCTGGCGGACTACAGCATGGTAATTTATGAGACCGAAGCATACCAGACGAGAAGAAAGCAATTAATTCATCGTTCTATTAGGTGCTTACAAAAATTCATCTTAAAATATACAAATTTTGTATATTTTGTCACGTCCCAGATTATTTATATTACTGTTCCGTTTACTATAAAAACAAATTAAGCAAGGATTAACTATATACACAGTAACATATGCATTATTGCATAAGCATAACAGTATATCTAAAAAATTCTGAATGTCAGTACGCAACATTGTCGTAAACATACACACAAAACAATGTGGATTTAATAAATAGTGTATATTTCATGTGTTACAGTACAGGCCATAAATCAATAACACAGGAAAACCATGGCTGTAGGCTCCTTACGAAAGTACGTATGTATGTGTGAAAACAAAAATACAACTTTTGGTGCGAAGTGATTCCTAATGGCATCATGCGCCTTTTGAGCTGAAACTAAAACATGAGTTTATTGTAAAACATGGAACACTGACTGTCGGAATGGCGTGTCGTTGTAGAAGGACCTACAAGCTCTTTAAAACNAGGAATTTTAGTACTCGAATATCACAATATGTTATATACTCCTATAACACTGGTTTTATTATTATTGTAGACTGAAATCAATCTAAAACTTATTATTAACGGTTATGAAACCGCCGTTGCATTTCTTCTTTCAACCCAGTGTGTATCTTACCCAAACATAAAAAAATGCATAGATCTAACGACTAGTTTGCATATATCAGCAGATTATGCAAAGTCGTTCGAAATATAAATATGCCACTGTCAAGCCATTTCTTCCAGTAACTCGAATAAAAAAAAGAATAAAATTTCAGTTTCCTCCAAATTATATACTATTTTAGTATTACGTTAAAAGCACAGAATCACTCTTTCACAATTCGCTGCTAACATTACAGCAGAAATACAAGTAAGTGTTAATGTTGAAATATATGAAGTTAATGGACAGTGATTTTTTAGACCCTCTCAGTGCCTCATTGATTTTGGGTTTCTATTGTTCAATACAAGAACTTTTTGAGAAGCACAGTACTTAAGCTGACACAGAACTTGTTTCTTTATCACGACCAATGAAATTAAGCTCGGAGATAGTTTAATGAACCAGTCATAACGTTAACAGCAGAACGGTTTACAAATCAGTTAATAGTCGATTCACTTTTACTTCCAACATTTCTGAAACCCTGCTAAATTCTACTTCCAGGATATTACTCCGCCTCATACAAACAAAGCTTAGAAAATTACACTAGAATGCCAACGCACCGCAATCGTGCGCATTCAGTGTAATACCATGTTGCATAAGAACTATTTCTTAATAGGCATTACCAACACACCTATTTCCTCTCTGTCTTTATACATACTAGTTACAAATGAAACGATGTAAATTATAGATAAAATATATGTAAAAGTTCAATTTAACAAAAAATTTAGAAAGCAACGAAACAAGCCTCACATGGGGTGTTTTTTCAGGTTTGATTCAAAAAGTGTGAAAAAACTGCGAATAGACTATACCCAGACAATATCATTGGACATTGAGCTTACCATATAATAATATGACAAGGTTTATCTCAAAAACTGTTCAACTAACCGTATACCAACTAAAGTATTATTTTTGCTGCCACGTTGAAAAATAGATAAATATATATATTTCATTTTAAGGGTTTTCGCATGCCTGCAGTTATTTTCCGCATTCGAGGCCTCTAAACGCGTGAGCTGTAAGGCCGACTCTATCTCACTCACCATTTGCATCATCATCTCTACGCGCGAAGCGTTCAATTGGCGTGCAGTCTTTCCATAGGCGAGTCGCCTTAACTTGACTTCAAGCGATGACACTTAATGTTTATCGCACGCTAATAAAGGAAGAAATATAATGCATGTCTAAAGACAACTCTGAAGTTTCTATATAAAAAATTTAGCAGCTGAAACTGACTCTGAAAACATCTGTTTTAACAATTTTCACGCCGAGAAAATTTATTTTTGGAGTTTAAATGAGAACTTGAAAATTGTCTCTGGGCACGAAATGTTTCTTAAATGCTTGTCGTGTTTAGACAGCACTACAAAATATCCAACCGTTTTTTAATCACTTGTTATATACCAAAACTCTGCAAAGCACTATGCATCAGTCAGGTGGGGTCCTTATAAGAGGCACTTGGCGTGCCTTTGGATGTACAGTTGCCATGTAATTTTGGTTTATTAGTACATATCGATACTTAAAAATTATATTTATTGAGTTCACTACCTTATCATTTGCAGTACGGAATTCTCTCTAAAGTATAACACTATTACAATTCAAACAATGATGGTTAAACGTTTATTTGGAATAATTCATCATGACATTGTGCTGGATTAAAGTACTTCCTTTATGCAACACTCTTACTCCTGAAAATCAGGATGTTTTGAATTGAAACACTATTTTACTGGGCCACTAATTGTATCGTGGTTAGTCTATAGTCTAATTTCNACTGGGCCACTAATTTTATCGTGGTTAGTCTACAGTCTGATCTATTTGCTGAACAAAGATGGCTAAAGGCTGCCCACGGTAAAGTGAGCACTTATAAAATCAACCATTGAAAAGAAAGTCACTGCCCGTAACTACACTTGTAATACAGTACAGGATGGCACGCAGGCTCGCAGTTAAGTTGGCACCAAGAAAATAAACGTAGTTCCAAGACCTGACGTACTGTGAGTGTAACATAAATTTATAGCTTTAGGTTATTCATAGTAAAGTGAGCACTTTTGAAAGCCCTCTCATTTGGAATAATAGTCAATAAATATATGTTTTTTATTTTAGCTTTGGACGTTAACATCCGAGTGCAGTGGAATATACACACTGTTTAAAAAATGACAGGAAGTAAAAAGTATTTAGGGCCTCAAGAGTGCTCATTTTACCGTAAATAGCGTATACTAAAGTCTAAGATGTTTTGTTTTATACATACTAAAGCACAAATTCTAAATATTATTAACAGATTTACGTTCCTAAACAATTCTTGGTTCCCACTTGGATGACTCATGCATGATAAAGGCAGACGGACAAGGCAATGTTAATTTTACATATAGCGGAAGGATACAAAATAAGAGGGACAATACATGATAAGCAAGGCTTTCAAAGTGCTCAATTAACCGTGAACATCCTATTTATAGTTTACGTACGATGTTTACATTTCATTCGTAAAAATACGGAGCGATATCGGTATGAAAAACAAGCTCTTCAACTGTCAGTGGTAACGTGGTACGCCTGCCCACCGCAACGAACGACACCTGAATGTCTGGCATGCTGCCTACCCTGCAGGTGACAGTTGAGTGATCGATGAGCTGTCTCCCTCTAGAGTACTTTCCTTGCAACGCAGCCTACACACGAAACGATCCGCCACGATCACATGGCATGCTAAAGAAACTGAGAAAAAAAACATGTATTACTGGGATGTGTAATTCGTGTGCACTGCCTTCCCTGAAAACTTATCAGGTGTCAGTGCGAGCAGTCTGCCCAATTTTCAAGACGGAAATAAACTGTGTCCGTTCCCAGACTATACGAGGAATGTTTACACGATTTTTGTTCTATTTTATCGCATTCGGCTTAAGCTTCAAAAGTCATGCGCCACATGATAGTACATTCAGCGCTTGTAGTTTTTATCTTGAACATGGCGCAGAGAAAATCTATATTTATGTCAGTATGACATATCGATAGCTGGATCTTTTAACTTGACGTGCGATAAAACGCGAAAGCACATATTAACTAGCCCTCTCTCGAATGGGGATAAAACCCACACATGAATCTACTAACCCAACCCACCCCCTCCTCACACCAACACACACACGCTCAAAATTCGAAGAGTACATCCGATGTGAATAGAAACCGCGCCTCACGAATGCGATCAAACTTTTTACTTTCAGCCGCCTGGCCAACAAGAGTGGTAAGAAGTTTAGCCAAGACTTCCGCAAATTTGGTGTAATTCTGATTCTGGGTTCGACCTATAGCTCGCGTATATGCCTATTTCTCTACCGGCAAAGATTTTGCAATGAAAAGAACATTTTGGCATGTACCTCGATTTGGTGATTCAAACCGTTGGATGACAACGCAAAACGCCAGGAACAACACAACATGTGCGTTTTCCTTTTCTCTAGGGGCGTTTACGCCGTCACACAAGTGGTACTTTCTGAAAGACGGCGTCGGCGGCGAGCACTGCTTACAATGGAAATAACTACCCCTCGTTTGCCACACGACTTCTCGTGGAAATTTCACGATGTTATGTACACAATCAAAAATCGGGATATAAATCGGTAAAAGGTATCAGTAACACTACCCACACATATTATGTATAGGCTACATACACACATATGCACATCACTCATTCATTCAATGTAGTTACAAAAAATTTAATGAATCACTGGTAGAATTGGTTATTATAAGTTGCCAAATGTCACACAAGTATTCGATAAAAATCTATGGCTTCGATACAAAATAATGTTTTTTATACACAACAAATNTTGCCAAATGTCACACAAGTATTCGATAAAAATCTATGGCTTCGATACAAAATAATGTTTTTTATACACAACAAATATTAGCATTTGTTTAAACAGTTCAGAAATGGACTAAACATACTGAGAGCTGAATCATACAACAGCTACTATACATGCATTTATTTATTTTTCGACCCTTCTATTCGATTCTTCACACCACCCTCATCCTCAAAGAGACGTTGAAAGAAGGAGGGGGATGTAATGACGAATTATATCTTATGAAATGTTCTTGAAACTTGTTAATTTGACAAAATACCTAGTAGCTTTTTCTTGCAAGAGCTTCCAGATGTTGTCTCTAGTCGCTGTACTCACATTAATTTTAAAATATACACTACAAAAGCACCCAATTTTGTTTATTTACAAAATACCGTTTTCGAAATTTTTTAGAAATTATAAGTGTACATTCACATAATTTCTGCATTTAAATCAATTTACGTCGTGCATCAGCTGCACACAATTTTAGTGCTCTCGCCACATAGATGAAAACTAACCACTCGTATACTATTATATGACTTTAAAACAATTTACATTCTTAAATTACACGTGAAAAACCAATCCGATCATTTAAAGATTTCATATAATTCTGGTTTGTAAATTTTATAGTCTTCTTACAGAATGAATTAAAATCATTTAGTACTTTTGAGCCTCTTAAGTTCGCAAAATTAAAAAATATTGTATAATTTAGAAACATGAAAACAGCAAAAATTTAACTCGTAAAAAAACTTTGTAAGACATGAAAATTAGCACCTGTCGCTAATTAGGTAACTTTAAGTTAAAAAGTTTTTTATATAATGTNAAAATTAGCACCTGTCGCTAATTAGGTAACTTTAAGTTAAAAAGTTTTTTATATAATGTCTACCTTCCATTCCCCACCCTCACCCAAGCCTTATAATTAAGATTAAGTAAATAATATTTTACAGCAATTGAAACATAATATNGTCTACCTTCCATTCCCCACCCTCACCCAAGCCTTATAATTAAGATTAAGTAAATAATATTTTACAGCAATTGAAACTTAATACCAGAGAAAATCGAAAGAAAGTGAGGAACTACAGATAACTATTATAAAATTGCATACCAAACACAGTAGCATGCATCTGTTTTTTCTAAAATTCTAAATTCTGTTTTGTTTCCGAAAGTCATGGATACGCGCGTGTTTGAAATTGTATACGACACGCAAATAATTTCTTGGCAATGGTCTTTGGCAGCTGCCACCTGTAAAATGAAACGCATGTGCTATTTATTTACTGGTACGCGAGAGAAACGGGAAATTGCACAGGCAAGAGTCGTGCTGGAAAATCGCGTGATAATAAAAGGGAAGCGACATGTCAAAGCGAGGTCGGAAAAAAAGGGGTCGATAGGGATGTGGGTAGAGACGAAGGGGAAGATGAGAACACGCATCAAAGCGGGAAGGTCACTGCAACGAATCCAACACAAACAGCACTAAAAACACGAATATCCCCCGAATTGCAGAAAAAAATTATGCTCTACACTTATTACGTGAGAAACTACAATACAAGGAAGCATTTTTCTACACAATTGTGTCTATAAGACGACCAACAGCGCACAGTCAAAAATATTTACTAATAGAGGACGAAAGCCACTGTTTCGCGTAGTTATGTTGTGCTAACGAGAAATTTACTTTCACAAATAGTTTTCTTCGATATGCTTCGTTTTCTTGCTATTATTTATTATTTCGAACTGGTGGAGGAAAAATATGCTTTACTGCGAAACAAACCTTATTTTATGAATATTAACATTTTGAATATTTACGTTCCATTCTGGAATATACCGTCACTCAACTGAAATGATTATGGACGATTAACATTAAAGTATAAGTTTAACAAAAATTTTGTCCTCAGCAAAACTTCCTTACACTTGTTGATATACTCTGCAAGCAAACTCATTCTCCATTCCCGTACTGAAGAGCATGGTCCTCCTTTTAGAACAAGTCCATGCAGACATTCTACAGTTCGTTTATTGTAACCATAGCCACTATGGCTAAACGTCTCGTCCACATCGGACACATTATAAACAAAAAACATTCGCTCGGACAAATTAGGGTCACGGAAGAAAGAGGCCTTGAACTGCAGTAAGAAACCATCCCGTGATTGGCCCTACGTGATTTCTGAAAATCATTCGAAACCGAGTCAGGAAAGCCGGAACGAGAATCGGACCCGGTTCTTCCCGAATGCCAGTCCAGCGAGCCGGGCCCGGCTTCGCCCGGGTACAATTGAGTTTTACAGTGATACACTACTAAATAAATTGGGAAAAAACAATTTATTTATGTGAAAACAGAACTATAAAATTAGACTATGTTAGCCTAGGTTTTTAACTGATTACGGCAACCCAAAACGAAGGAAATATTTTTTACCCGATAGCCAAGAAGTAGGGTANCAAAAATATTTACTAATAGAGGACGAAAGCCACTGTTTCGCGTAGTTATGTTGTGCTAACGAGAAATTTACTTTCAAAAATAGTTTTATTCGATATGCTTCGTTTTCTTGCTATTATTTATTATTTCGAACTGATGGAGGAAAAATATGCTTTACTGCGAAACAAACCTTATTTTATGAATATTAACATTTTGAATATTTACGTTCCATTCTGGAATATACCGTCAGTCAACTGAAATGATTATGGACGATTAACATTAAAGTATAAGTTTAACAAAAAATTTGTCCTCAGCAAAACTTCCTTACACTTGTTGATATACTCTGCAAGCAAACTCATTCTCCATTCCCGTACTGAAGAGCATGGTCCTCCTTTTAGAACAAGTCCATGCAGACATTCTACAGTTCGTTTATTGTAACCATGTTTAGCCATAGCCACTATGGCTAAACGTCTCGTCCACATCGGAGACATTATAAACAAAAAACATTCGCTCGGACAAATTAGGGTTACGGAAGAAAGAGGCCTTGAACTGCAGTAAGAAACCATCCCGTGATTGACCCTAAGTGATTTCTGAAAATCATTCGAAACCGAGTCAGGATGGTCGGAACGAGAATCGGACCCGGTTCTTCCCGAATGCCAGTCCAGCGTGTCACAATTATATTTTTGACATTTGTGACAACTCTTACACGAGTTCCGTTGACTAATATCGACGTGCCTTACCCGGGACTCGAACCCGGGACCCCTTTAGCAGTAAGCCGGCACGCAACCAAGTGCACAAAGGAGGTCGGCTCCATTGCGTCACCTGGCTAGATAGTGTAGAACTGTTGATAAAGTNGCTCCATTGCGTCACCTGGCTAGATAGTGTAGAACTGTTGATAAAGTCAGTAACTTCTGAAAACAGTGTCCAACCCGGGACATGAAACGCCACCACAGAAGCACGGTATTCGAACAAACTCCGCACTGTCCAGATGGTGTACGTAGATATGTTTAAAAATTCCATACGAATCTACGTTTACGTAATCTGTGCAAACTTGCTACATGCTGTGGCATATAGAAGGGGGAAGGGCAGAGTATACGTTGCACCTTCTTAAATTTAAGAAAGGGCGGAAAATTGTTTTTATTCACCAAGATGGGTCGATATATTGTATTACCAGCGAGCCGGGCCCGGCTTCGCCCGGGTACAATTGAGTTTTACAGTGATACACTACTAAATAAATTGGGAAAAGACAATTTATTTACGTGAAAACAGAACTATAAAATTAGACTATGTTAGCCTAGGTTTTTAACTGATTACGGCAACCCAAAACGAAGGAAATATTTTTTACCCGATAGCCAAGAAGTAGGGTATTGTTTTTGGAGTGTATCTGTGCAACTATCGCGTAGTTACCACATTTCCGCTTTCCAGCTTCGATGTATGAAAATCAAAACGTGAGTTTCATCAAGTTGTAGCTTTAGAAATAAGTGTACCTAGGTACTACGTTTTGCGCTTGGCTGAGGGATCTTAATCGATCACCAAAGATAAGCAACGTTCCCAGCGGCACACATTTGGATGAGTGGCCGTTAAGTAGCATAACATATGAGCGCTTCCGGGCTTCGGAGGCCACGTTAAATATTCGGTCCCGGTTGTTATCGATTGATAGCAGTCGTTAAGCAATTTCAGAGGTCCTTCGGTTACCTGATAAACTCTGACACCAGAGGAAAAAAATATTTCGGTCACGTTCCCAGCCGTTGCAGAATTACGTTTTGTTGTTATTCCACAGGAACCGTACAATTTTCCGGGATAAAAAGTACCATATGTCTTATTCCAGGACCTAAAGTACCTACACGCCAAATTTCATCAAAATTCGTTCAGCCGTTATGGAGCTGAGTGGTAACAAACACACACACACAAACACACACAGACTTTCGCATTTATAATATTAGTAGGATAGTCTCCGTAACTGACTTAATAACTTATTTGTATCTTTTTTAATAACTACTGTTGAAATGTATACTTTCATATATCTTTACCTCTGGGTTATAGACATTTCTCTACATTTATGTAACATATAATTTAGGTTCTAAACGCACCGAAATAAAATTTACAAAAGAAGCAACCCGAAGGTTTGCTCCCTCCTAAGTTGGAGACGTAGTTACGCCACTGTTACATGTAAGCAGTTACAAAACCAGCCACAGGCAGTATTTTTTCCCAGTCACAGTTTACGTAGATGTGTTCCCCCCCCC
>NQII01001127.1:72932-85609 GCA_002778355.1 Clitarchus hookeri | reverse complement strand
CCAGAATTAGAGTCAATGTTGAATAACTTGTTGCAGCTATGAGGCTGTTAGACAGTACCCGGCAGACGCCTGGGCACGCGAGTTCCCTCATGCCTTCTAGTCTGTAGCCCGTCACGGACCTGTCTGTAGCTGAGCGAAAACCGAACGACCCGGCAGTATAAGCGTCGTCCCCATAGGCTAAAGGTGAGATAGGTTTTACAGAATAGTATTTTTGCAGTCGTCAATTGTTTCTAGGAGCAGGCCAAAAGAAATAAATCCTGAAAGTACATTATTTGAAATCAAAATATAAATATGTGTTAATTAAAATTCATGCTCCTCTGTGATTGGCTATACTGAAAATTTAGAAATTAATTTTTCCAGTTTTCGATTTTTTCTTTTTCTAAAACTTAAGAGCAACCACTACTGCTTCATCTTTAATGTTTAAGTTTTCCGTTGTCAGACGCAAAACTGTGAAGTGGAGGAAAGCTGAACCTGGGCCAGTAAAGGATGCTGCATGCAGGCGCTGCGCTAAGCAAAGTGTATATCTTTACTCAATGATGCAGAAGGGTGCGTGATCTCTGCCTGCCACTACTTCCCTTCTCCACTTCAGTAGTCAAACCTCACACTGGGCCCACACGCCACCGCCGTTCGGAGAGCAACAGAGGGCCGGCATGTGTGTGTGTGTGTGTGGAGGAGGGGGGTAGCGGAGCGGTTGAAGACAAATTAGGTTCTGGTGCGCCGAGACAGAAGCCATGGACTGGCGCCACGGGGATTACCAAGCCCAGCCTGGCGAGACACACACACACGTGCGCGCACACACATGCACGCGAACTGGAGAGGCAGCAGCCGAGAGTTAGAGATTGACCATGCTCGGAGGGTTGGGGGCGATTGAATGAATAATATACCGCCCTTTGTATCGTCCACTCAGCTGTTTGTGCGGTCGTGTCACCTCCACCATAGAATTGTTCAGTTTTATTTTAAATTTTTTCTCGTGATTAAATGTAAAAAATGTATTTATGTATATACATCCATTTAAATTTTAACTGTATGGCAACGAATTTTGTAAGAAAAAAATGCGCAGCAATTAAAATAGAGACATTTATATTTTCATAAATGCGTAAAGATTGCGGCAATACATACACATAGTTGGACTCGAGTTCAACTAGGTGTACTAAGAAGACTATCTATAGGTACTGCTAACACTAGCGACGTTTCCAATGTGGTATTCGTTCAATTCATTACGGACTGCAGTAAATATAATTATTTAGATACATTAAATGTAAATCCCAATGAGACTGTTGGGAATTACGTTATTAACCGGTAGTGTGAAATCCGCTCAAGGCATTACGCGTACTCCCTGGAGAGCATATGGAAGGCGACGAATCGTCACACGCCCTACCAACCCCTTCCTCATGAGTCGAATAAGAACAATTGATTCCTTATCGAAGAACCGAAATTTGAGATTCCACTGTCTTAAAAGTTTTGTAGTAAAAAAAAGTTATACAGTAATCCAAAATACTTACAGCAANTAAATTTGAGATTCCACTGTCTTAAAAGTTTTGTAGTAAAAAAAAGTTATACAGTAATCCAAAATACTTACAGCAAGAACATTATGGAGATGTATGACTAAATACCAATTATTTTCTTTCTTTAAATTTTGTGTAAATATATTTTACATTCTCGTAGTTATTTGTTATGGCGATAGTACAGATATACTGGCCATCAGAATATTCACTTTATATAAATTATAAATAGTTATTTTAGAGTTTATGTTTAGTACTATGTTTAGAGTCTATGTTTATTCACATGCGTGAATAAATACAGGCGTTAACCGATGCAAATGATAAGGTTGTTCAGTAAACGTAGGCCTACCAAAACACAAATCATTAAATAAAGACTTACATACGTTCGCCTTAATGGGTAAACGACGCATGTAAGAGAAACACAATAGACACACGTCGTGTGACTCCCACCAGGAGAAAATGACAACTGTGTAGTAAATGGCACCACGCAAACAAACGACTGAAGTGAAGTCCTCTACTTTTACTTTTACTGTGTTAAGTTGCAACTCTTAGCTTGAGCGCTTCTTGAGTTCCAGCACTCTGCAGGCACCGGCTCGAATCTCAGTGCTGTCGAGTGAAGACGTTTGTGTCAGTTGCCTTGCAGGGGGGGGGGGGATGAGGCTGGCACGAATAAGACGAAACAAGCTCTCTTGGAGGACTCCCCGCAGTTCTTTTCGCCGCTGGCTCAATTTCCCTCCATCAATTCTCCATCCTGTCGTCGCGGGTCAAGTGCGTGAAGAGCAGCCTTCGGCACGCAACTGCTGAACTGAGAGCAGTCGACTTACAGAAAAACTTCGGCTAGGGTTGCCACATATTCGGAAAAGAAAATCAAAACACGTATGGGAGATACTGAGTCTTTGACACACCCTTACGGGCAAGCTAATTTTTTCGTGTGGGGGCCAAATACAGATCTAAAATTCGTAGGGTTCGTGGTGGCTGAGCGGTTATACTGCTTGCCTCCCACCAAGGCAAACCGGGTTCAATCCCCGGCCGGGTCACTCCCGGATTTTCGCAAGTGGAAATCGTGCCATACGATGCCGCNAAGGCAAACCGGGTTCAATCCCCGGCCGGGTCACTCCCGGATTTTCGCAAGTGGAAATCGTGCCATACGATGCCGCTGGTGGTCGGCAGGTATTCTCGGAGATCTCCCGTTTCCCCCGTCCTTGAATTCCAGCGCTACTCCATTGTCACCTCATTTCACCCTAATTGGCTTTCAAGACCTCGTTGTTAAGAGCCACCCAAATCGTTCTCTCTCTCTCTCTCTTTCTCTCTCAAATTCGTACTGCGGGCCACACAGTACATTTTTATTATTGAGTGAGCTAACGGGTCCGAGATAANTCTTTCTCTCTCAAATTCGTACTGCGGGCCACACAGTACATTTTTATTATTGAGTGAGCTAACGGGTCCGAGATAATCGTATATTGGGACGATTATTTACGGCACGCCTTTACGACTTTACTGATCACGTACCTATACTGGGAAGAATAATTTCCGTATTCAAGTAATATGTAAATAATGTGTTTAATATAAATCTTTAAAAACATTTCAAATGACATACAGCACTATCACATCTGAAAAAAAAATATATTACAGAGCACCAGTATCATAAATTAACTAAACACACAATACCACAGAATATCTTTGATAGTTCTATGCCCACCAATTATCACAAACAGGCGTTAGATATGTGCTGCCATCCTTGCATTTAGTTGAAATAAATATATTTAGTTTGCATAGTTTATTTCAGTGCACCCACTGCAATCTGTTATTTATGAAATGTTTCGCGGGCCATTTTCTGCGTTATTTTGGACAATTGCGAATGGCCCGCAGGCCGCAATATCCCCATGGACGGCGGCCTAAATCAATAAAGGTCATATTACACCATTATATACATACACACACATTAACTACTTTACCTTTATATTTTGTTAGGTTATGCAGNACGTCAGCTACGCTCGCGGCCGCGGGCCATTTTCTGCGTTATTTTGGACAATTGCGAATGGCCCGCAGGCCGCAATATCCCCATGGACGGCGGCCTAAATCAATAAAGGTCATATTACACCATTATATACATACACACACATGAACTACTTTACCTTTATATTTTGTTAGGTTATGCAGGTCATCTTTAAAAAAAACGGAACATTTAGTTTACACTTAAAGAAATTATTCGCAAATTTAGCACACCAGTGTATACGTACAGTGAGAAAGCGTGAATGGTAAAGTTTCTCCCATACATCCATGGTAGCGTTCATATTTGCTCGGGAAAGTACCAAACACGTATGGAAGTTCCCAGGTTTGTATAGTAGGAACGCTAAATATTCCTATATTTGCAGACTAATACGTGGTATATTTTCATGCAATGTATAAGTTAAAAATTTCCATTACAGTTCAGGAAGTTTATCAGAATTTTTTTAAGTGTACTGTAATAGACAAGAACAGTAAGAGGAACAGCATGCTTATAAAAAAATGAATTACCTCGGGTAAAATAGTGCATCTGGCAACCCTAAGTCTTCGCCCTCACGTGGCACCCGTGCAGCAAAGACGTTGGCCGTGCGTACACGCTAATGCGCAAGTTTTTATATAATCTGCATAAAGAACATCACTTCAATATCACACTCACTCTTTACATTGAATATGTACGAGATAAATCTACGACTTTTCTGTCAGCAAGTAAGTCGCGGTGGATTTATTTAGCCATTTACCTTTCGAAAGAAAGGTTTATGGGATTAATTTCCATGTCCGTCTATGCCCCTAAAAACTTTTGAACCGAATTTCATTAAACTGGGTACTCTATAGTACCTTAGGACACCTGGCATACATAATTTACAACCATATCAAACGCATTTTTTAAGTAACTGCCTTTAAAAAATGTTGAAGTGCTGAATGGGAGACAGTGCTATTTTTAAAAATTACGTTCATCTCGGGAACAATTCATTTGATTCTCGTAACATTCGGTACCTGAGTACTTATTTTAATTTAACAGAACAAAACGGCTACGTTTCTTTAACAAGAGGTGAATTTTCATATTTCTGAAACTGTTAAATTATCTGACACATTTGTTTCGTTTAGAGAGAACCTAGTAAGTGCGAGGAGTTTTTGCTCACTTTCATTTTTGTAAAAAGAAGAAAGGTTTGTTAAATTATTTTACGTCTACTATCGCAAAACCGAATTCGATAAAAATTACACATTAAAAAATTACCAAAAAAATAGTACGGATTTTTTNACGTCTACTATCGCAAAACCGAATTCGATAAAAATTACACATTAAAAAATTACCAAAAAAATAGTACGGATTTTTTTAAATTTGTCTTAAACTGATTGACAATCACCAACGGTTTTGTCAGACCATGAGTGATTAAAATTGTAATAATATTTAAAATAGACCGAGGAGATCCCACGCAAATGTTTTCGAAGATNTCAGACCATGAGTGATTAAAATTGTAATAATATTTAAAATAGACCGAGGAGATCCCACGCAAATGTTTTCGAAGATATTTTCTCCTCGTTAGCTAAAACTGTCATACTTTTACTCACACCACAGCAACGGTATACTATAGAAGCGATTACATGCGCAGCTTTGTAAACTGTTAAAGACGTCCAGCAAGAATCTTTGTTGTTCCCCCAAATAATGTTTACCGTCATACATAATTTTCTGCTATTATTTATGTCTCAATTTAATTTCAATCCGTTTCGTAGTGCTTATTAAACTCCTACTTGGCTCCTCGTAAGTTACTTAAAANTATGTCTCAATTTAATTTCAATCCGTTTCGTAGTGCTTATTAAACTCCTACTTGGCTCCTCGTAAGTTACTTAAAAATTTAATGAGTAAATATGTTTAAAAAAAATAAAATTAACGTGGCTGACTGTTATCCCTTAAGTATCCTTATTCTTCTCCACAGTCCCGTACCACTAACTGGTATANTAAAATTAACGTGGCTGACTGTTATCCCTTAAGTATCCTTATTCTTCTCCACAGTCCCGTACCACTAACTGGTATAACTGCCACCTCTTTCAAACATGTTTTTATATTTACAGTGGCGTAACAACTAGAGCAGTTTAGAGGAGTTGGTGGCTTGTAAGGAAGGAGGGGGAATTTTCCATACACTTCCTCTCCATAAAGTTAGTAGAGTGCGCCAGAATGAGAGTAAGTGGGCACCCAAANTTGGTGGCTTGTAAGGAAGGAGGGGGAATTTTCCATACACTTCCTCTCCATAAAGTTAGTAGAGTGCGCCAGAATGAGAGTAAGTGGGCACCCAAACAGTTTTTGTTCACCGAGACGCATTTAGGTATTGAATAGAGTCTTTAATAATGAACTGTTATAATATATTTCTGAGACTTAGATACACTTCTGGAGATGGAAGTCGCTACTCCCATAAGATGTCATCCATTTACAATTAAATCAAGAACACGTGCAAATGACGTGTCAGAAAATCACTGAAGGGGGTTCTGGGTTATATAATGTTAGNAAATGACGTCGCAGAAAATCACTGAAGGGGGTTATGGACTATAACATTTAACTATATTTTAAGTAGCATGTATTTAGGTTTTGATCGCTTCAAAATGAAATCTAAAAGAGAAGCAAAGATGTCCAAAAAGGGACGCCTAAAGGCTTGCGCCCCAGGGGGAGCCTGAAGTTGTGCCCCATCCTAAGTTGGAGACGTTGTTTCGCCAATACCTACACTATATGACCAGCAAACCTAAGTTCTCAGACACGATATGTTTATCGTTTTTAAACCTACCTTAACCATAAGCTGAAATAACCAAACCAAAGGAACGGCGGGCTAAGCCACATTCGTATAAACAGGAAGGAAGAGTGCTTCACAGCTTTAAGAGGGTTCATCAAGACTCATATAAACTGTGCACGGTAAAACTGGGAACTCCGCGATTAATATTTTATGCATGAATATTTTGTACCAGGTAATCAAAAGAAAATATATCGGTTACGGAGTAAAATCCACAGTCCCAAAAATAAATGTTTTTTTGGATAATCGGAATTTTTTCTATAATATTCCAGTTCATCAAATTTTTTAAATTCTGTTTTGGTGTGTGAGCTGTGACACACGCCATTCACAATCTTTTATTTAGTTCTTTAAAAAGCAATCAAATGTTTGGAGTTATTTTCTATGCAAAGTGAAAATATATTAAGTCAATAAAACAAATTGAAAACTAAAGTAAATAAATTGAAAATATATCGTAATGAAATGATACACGTAAGAGGGCGCTCCAGTGTTGAACTTATCATTTTTATTCGGAAGAAGTTTTGTAATCCTTCATTGCTAACGGTGCTACAAGTGTTGGATGAGTGACGGAACATGTTTCCGATGCGGGAGAAATATGATGTGCGCCACAGAACAAGGGGAGACAGAGAGGCCAATATCTACAGTTATAATTCTTTGAACCTGATGTCCGCAGAAGGAAGCCAAGGTGCCCGCGGTGAGCTGTCNGGGCCAATATCTACAGTTATAATTCTTTGAACCTGATGTCCGCAGAAGGAAGCCAAGGTGCCCGCGGTGAGCTGTCGAAATTTTCTGGCGTGTGATGAATCCTCTAATGGGATTTGCAGTCTTGGGCCACGATTGAGGTCATGGTCACATTCCAAATAAAAATGGCTGACTAAGCTACTGAAGTTACGCAGTTGAGGGGACGGAGGTCTACAGAAAGAACGCCGTAAAAGAAAGTCCGGGTATCCACACAGGTTAGCGAGGCCCGTGCAACAGATTCATGCAGAAAACGGCATAATATGAAGCACAAAAGGATAAGGATGGTCTCGATATGTTATGTGTGATTTTGAAAGCCCTGAATTCTTCCGACAAACGAGGAAATTATCTATTGTCTATATTATCCACGCGTCGTTCATGTTACAGTGAAAAAATATAAATATGATACTATTAAGTCAATAAATCTACTTCTCTACTTCCTATAAAACCGAAACGCGGAAAATGGTGCGGTGGTGTAGCAGTGGGAACATTCGCCTCGCACTACGGCCAGCCGGCCACGATTCTCGGCGGGGTCACATCAGAAAACGTAGCAGACGCTGCCGTTGGTCCGTGGGGGTTTCTCGGAGTATTCCCACTTCCTCCACCATTGCATTCCGCCACTGTACCATCTTCACCTCGGTTCACCGTTAGCTGTTAATAACCGCCTAAATACAGCTCCCCTTTTTATATGTTAAACAAAAATAAACCTATTTCAGCTGTCACTCACGCAGAGTGGACGCTGGGTAGAGTGCGCATGTCAGCTGAGCCACAATTTCTCTCTCTCTGTCTCTCTTAGAGAGAGAGAGAGAGAGAGAGAGAGAGACTCTCTCTCTCTAACTGTCATACCCGGAGGCTAGACTTCAATATCCTGTGTGTACTGTGTACACTTGCAGTCTTCATTTGACTATTGGCCACTTTGTCTTTGTGTGAAGACAGTCTGTTACATGAATGAGTAAAAAATAATCAAGTTTCTCCGATACTGACCGTCCGTGACTCGCGGGCAGACAGATAAGACGCGTAACAATTAAAATGATCCGATCACGAAAGTGGTTTTGAACTAAAGTGCGTTGGANGCGGGCAGACAGATAAGACGCGTAACAATTAAAATGATCCGATCACGAAAGTGGTTTTGAACTAAAGTGCGTTGGAACACAACTTGTCCTGAAACATTTTCGCGAAAACAGATGCTCTAATAGCTAACGTGACTTGAATGTACACGTGGTTGGAGTCTAGCGTGTCCAAAACTAATTCGCGAAATTTTCCAGTCCCTACCTATGGCTTGTCTCTGCTGCCACCTTGAAACGGGTATACAGTACAGGATAGGTTTCGATGACGTCAGCCACAGAGGCACAGTAGTGTAGAGGTGCCGAAGTGTACACAGACACCTCGAGCTAGACTCCCGGCCATGTGCACCTCGTCAGCGGCGGTGGGTGACGGGACAGACGCTCGTTCCGCGAAGCAGCCAGCGAGCTTCAACAAGGACCGCACTGCGCAAACCAGCTCCAGGGGCGCGTGAAACGTGACGTCACTCGACACGCCGCGCTCGCGAGATGTTCCTGGCCGGCCACCCGCGTCCCCCGGTCCAGCGGCGAGTACGGGAAACTGTCTGCGAGGGAGGAGGAGGGGTGGCCTTGGCGGAGTGATATCAAACTTAGATGGCAAAAAAAAAAAACCCACAACTGCTTAAAAAAATTACATATATCTTACTTGAAGTTTTTAATTAAATATGAATAATTTACAGCTGTTTGCAACTCATTTCCATTACCACATTACTTTTTTTTTCAAACTATTATTTAAAAATCTAATTTGTTTGGACATAAAACATGCACCTCAAAAAAAGTGAGAAAAGGGGTTATATTTACAGTTCAGAACTTACAATAGCATCGTGTTTGAAAATTCTGAAAAACGTATACTTAGTTCGTGATTAAGAGTATAAAGCGATAACANGGGTGGATTTGGCGGAGTGATATCAAACGTAGATGGCAAAAAAAATAACCCACAACTGCTTAAAAAAATTACATATATCTTACTTGAAGTTTTTAATTAAATATGAATAATTTGCAGCTGTTTGCAACTCATTTCCATTACCACATTACTTTTTTTTCAAACTATTATTTAAAAATCTAATTTGTTTGGACATAAAACATGCACCTCATAAAAGTGAGAAAAGGGGTTATATTTACAGTTCAGAACTTACAATAGCATCGTGTTTGAAAATTCTGAAAAACGTATACTTAGTTCGTGATTAAGAGTATAAAGCGATAACAACAACTCCAATGTCGCTCAATCGATTTAAAAACAAGCAAATTTTTCCAGGCATTGTAATAAGCCCACGGTTGTAGCCAGGTGAAGTGGTCGAACCACTCGTGCCTCATGCACAGTTCCCAGAATGGCTCAAAGTTCTATACACCGAGTACGGTGGTTAGGAGCCCGTCACTGTAAGCCTTTATTTACATGACCGTGAGACGTAAAACCCTTACTTTAACTTTAACAAATTAACATTTTTTTTACCGCAAAGAATAGAAGAAAATATGCAGAGTGTTATACAGAAACACGTTTACCAACTTTTAAGTTAACCCAGCCACTAATCTAGGGTCACTGGTTAGACGCTGGCTTCCCACCGGTGGTATTCCGGTTCGAGTTCAGGCCCCGGCGGGGTGCGGAATGAAAATTTTTCGGCCGCAGATACCACGTGTATAATATTGCGGACAACGCCAAAGTGCGGAGGTTTTCTCGGGGTACTCCCGTGTCCCCTCCTCACTCCGCCGCTGACCACATCTTTCATTTTATTCATTCTACAGGCTGGCGATAGGGCAGCCAGCTCCAGCTATCGCTAGACTCTTATCACATGCTAACGGCTTTCTCAAGGCGGATAATAAACATGCAAGTTTATATTTGATCGGGGAAAAGTAACCTACTCTTATGTCTTATTCAATAGATTTTTATCTAAGGTTCGAGAAATTTCCCGAAAGCCTCCTCCACACTGTCAAATCTTCTCCTTCCAATTAATCCATCAAAGAAAGTTGGTCGAATAATTTTGAATATGTTTTTTCAAAATCTATCACACGGTCAGAGATTTTATATTGACATATCCTGATTTTCATTTATACATAATTTTCAAAGCGGAATACTGCTGCTGTGTTACCATGCAGTCCGTCTCGGAAAAATTTTAAGAATTATGTGATTTATTTTTATTTCTAAACTAAATTTTATTTTTATTTATTAGCGCTACAGTATATGCTATGCAATAAAATTTATTACTTCCGATGTACTATTATTGTTCAATGAGCAATTCCAACAGCAGTCATTTTCTGACCTCTATTTTATAAACTACTTACCTCCACAACATTATTTGAATTTTAGTTACTGGTCACCATTTAAAATGTTTGTGGGGTCAAAAATGGCTGTTTTACATGTGCACTATTCCTGCTGGCTAAACTAAGAAAATCACACAAAAAAANGTTTGTGGGGTCAAAAATGGCTGTTTTACATGTGCACTATTCCTGCTGGCTAAACTAAGAAAATCACACAAAAAAATTTTAGAACTGGTCCAATTTACAAAATTTTTTATGAAAATTGATGTCATCCAACTTTTCAGACAAATATGGCAGCGTTCGAGACGTTTCGGTAATCTCACATCATTCCATATTTATTTGATCAACTTTGTTTGAAGTAGTTTCACGGTTAAAATTTGACAGCGTGAAAGGAGTTTAANCCATTCCATATTTATTTGATCAACTTTGTTTGAAGTAGTTTCACGGTTAAAATTTGACAGCGTGAAAGGAGTTTAACAAATATAACAAATGAATCACGAAGTTAATTTTACATTGGTTTAGTTTTCACTGCTTGGTTTTATTGTGTTACAGTAAAATTCGTGAGAAGTAAAGAATGCAAGGAAAGGAAAATTCGCAGAAACGCATAACAGGAAGCAATTTATTTTTTGTTACAATGCAAACTACAACAGCTCCCAACTCTTTAGTGTCAATCTACTTCAACTACACGTGGGCACATAGCTCAAAAAGAAAAATAATAAGTATCAGGGATGCATCACAGACGCTAGGACATCGCTCAAATTGCGCACTCATACGAACACATTGTTTACAACTCCTACGTGACACACCCGTAGCATATAATACAAAATATAGCCCTTAGTTCCACCCTCTTCCTTTCAATGCCCTTTTCCAGGAGTTTACGATACTAGTTATCCCCACTGTGCACAACGAGAAATAATAATATTTTTTTATATGTATATAATTTATGCGTAAAATACAGTGATTCTATGTTTAACACCCGATAATTAATGACGAAACGAAACACAAAACAAACAGGGAATTAATAAATAAATTCCACTTATTTATTAACAATTAGCAATTTACGATTATGGTTGTTGACGAAAATGCGTTACAAAGTAACAAATGAAATGCAAGCAATAAACTGTCCCTCTTCAGTGCGAACAAATCCTGTTGTTTCCTTTACGAAATGAGGTGTCGACTTTTGGATGCACTGCAGATTAAAAACTGTATTAACAATTATCAGATCCACTCATTATTTTAAACCTTCGCGTACGGACATTTTCATTTCAATTTGTGAGTGACATCAAGCCTTACAACGATGCGGCATAATAATACAATGGGCTCGCATTCGGGATGAACCGGATTCGGTTCTCGGTCGGGCCATCCTAAAGTCAATTTTCCATGGTTTTTTTNATGGGCTCGCATTCGGGATGAACCGGATTCGGTTCTCGGTCGGGCCATCCTAAAGTCAATTTTCCATGGTTTTTTTTAAATCTTTACAGATCTGAGATGGTTTCTTTTAACAATACGTCAAGCCATAAAAAGGAGACATTAATCCTCATTAATNAAATCTTTACAGATCTGAGATGGTTTCTTTTAACAATACGTCAAGCCATAAAAAGGAGACATTAATCCTCATTAATGCATTGTCGCTGCTATTATACAGTTATCTTCTGAGATAATCTATCCATGCGTATTGTTTTTTCGACGTTAATAACATAAAATTTATTTTTCTCTGCACGCAGTATAGCTAATTGGGATTGTGACCTAAGAGAATGAAGAAATCTTGACAAATTAAGATATCTTTTAGTTTCCACGTCTCAGTTATGCACACGAGGTTTAAATATGACAGAATTTCCTCCCTTGGTTACCGACTCAACGATCATTAACGATGTAAGTTATGTTCAAATGCATAAATGCAGAAAAAAATTAATTGGGATCGAGCAATAACGGATTTGGTATGCTAGTAAAGCCGGCGTGCCTTGAAGCCTTTTGCCTTTTGTTCTATCCACAGAAATATTTGTTTCAGTAGTTGCAACCATATCTATCTATATATATATATATATATATATATATAAGAATCAGAAGTTGGAAAAAAATTGTTTCGCTGTTCCACACATGTCGCTTAGTAAATACTTAATTTTTGCGAGGCGGTGTGTCACAGAAACGATATATCTGTTTGCAGCTGTGCGAACAAATGTTTTTTGGATCAAACAAATCTTTTTCGCGGTACAATGCCTTAACCGATCCCGAGTGCACTGGTATTCGTCTAAAATGGAAATGGAAAAGCCGAATGAGGGAGTCGAGCGGAATGTAGAATAATGAGAGGGAGAGAGGAAGGGAAAAATAACTGATCAGACACC
>NQII01001127.1:0-72912 GCA_002778355.1 Clitarchus hookeri | reverse complement strand
TATATATATATATATATATATATATATAAGAATCAGAAGTTGGAAAAAAATTGTTTCGCTGTTCCACACATGTCGCTTAGTAAATACTTAATTTTTGCGAGGCGGTGTGTCACAGAAACGATATATCTGTTTGCAGCTGTGCGAACAAATGTTTTTTGGATCAAACAAATCTTTTTCGCGGTACAATGCCTTAACCGATCCCGAGTGCACTGGTATTCGTCTAAAATGGAAATGGAAAAGCCGAATGAGGGAGTCGAGCGGAATGTAGAATAATGAGAGGGAGAGAGGAAGGGAAAAATAACTGATCAGACACCATTAAAATTAAAATGTGCCGTTACCTCACAGTGCGTGGAAAGCACGGAAATTGCGACACACTGGCTTTCTCACCCCAGCGATTGATTTGCGCAAGCGCCATCGTATCCTGGTTTGTTTACCGCGTCNCTAACCGACAACCCCGCAGCCCCCTCCCGAAACCACCGTCGACGGACCAATGTCTCTTGGGGGCAGAGACTCCAGTGAGCCGCGTAAATCAATTTCCTGATCCACACCCGCCCGCGTGTTTCCTGGCGCGCGAATCCATCACTGGCAATTTCCATCCCCTCCCCTTTGCCAACTCTTGACGGTGAGTGGATCCGACAATCCATCCTCACCCCTTCTCCCTCGCTAATCCCATGCCCCTTCCCTGAGGACTCCTGCGGTAGCACGCACAGTTCACACTCGGGAGGTCGTCGTTTCGATCCCGACCTGCTGCACTAGGAGGGGTTTGGTTTACCCACGTAATTGTTCGTGACTGATGGGTAAGTCTTTGGAAGAAATTTACTTTAGTTTGACAGCGCCGAGCTTTAAACACGGTGCCGAAGTTTGCACACGACATCACATACCTATGTGTAAGATTTAACAACTACATACCATCCCGAGTTTTTTCCTGAAAGTGGTGTGTCCCACCACAACCCTACATCTTCAACAGCCCTTGTCCCACGTTCAGGGTTGTTCCCGTCAGTCATGTACTACAGTTTAACTGTTTTTTTTTTTGTTTCAGTAAAACGCCTACACTTCGATGAAACCCATACATAGTGTAAGAAATGTATTTATTAAGATGCCAGGCTGCAAATGTAGAACTGTTACGAAATTGGGAACATCACTGCACATTTTACTCTTCTCTTAAAAAATGTAGGGATCTCACCATGGATGTATGGCAAGACACATTACCATTCGTACTTTTCCAATGCCACTATAAAATTAGGGGCCGCGGTGGTGTAGCGGTTAAACTAATCGCCTCCCACCAAGGGTTCGATTCCCGGCGGAGTCACCTCCTGATTTTCGCATGTGGGAATTGTGCCGGACGATTCCGCTGGTCGGCGGGTTTTCTCGGGGATCTCCCGTTTCCCCCGCCCTTGCATTCCGATGCTACTCCATACTCACCCCGCTTCCCCTAATCGGCTCTCAAGACCTCGATGTTAAGAATCTCCCAAATCACTCACTACAAAATTAGACTATGTAGTAAATTTGCGAAATAATTTTAGTGTGTTCTCGCGCCAACCACAAGTACGTCGGCGCATCTCCACTTTCCGGCATGTTAGAAAAAGTTTGCTTCGAAGTATTTTTAAATATGAAACAGCAGTGTAACCAATGGCAGGAACAAGAAGACTGCCAAATCGCAGGCTGGATACAATTATAATTCTGACTGTCAAACTTCTGCCTGTGACTTTGAATGTCGTTAATGAGTCATACATGGACACATATTACATAACATTTGTGTTTTGTTAGTGTGCAACTGACTCTTCTGATAACATACCAGGTATCGAACGGTGTCACTAGAATCATGACGACCTGTTTGGCCGAGGTCGTAAACGTCATCTTCAGCGCCACCAAGCACCGGGTTTGAATCCCAGGTAAAACATGATGTATTCGCCGCTTTTTTATGTAAACTTAACTCAGTTTAGAATATAAGTCATTCCTGATTTGCATTTCCACATACGGGGGGCACGTTAATATGCAACAATCACTTTTTTTTACAGTTTGTAAATCATGAAGAATAGCTTGAAAATCGTGAAGGATAACTAAAGATGGTTAGGGGAGAGAGGGTTCATTTGAAAACTATACTAGCCAAACGAGATCTAGTCAGGAGATGTAAAATCTCGTCTCAGAGAGGAATCGAAAACATCGCTAGCGCCTGAATGTTATTCATGTTCTCGGCCACCGATTAGTAAAACCAGTTCGAGGAAAACAATACATGAAAGTAAATGTCAAGTGAAAACAATAATAACTTTTGTTTATTTGTCAGTTAACTGATTACGAAATGTAAAAATAATGTGGTCCGACAACAGGAAGCCACAGCCCTAATAATAAAAAATATAAGGAAAATCAGTAAAAGCAAAGGATAACTTATACCCCTGCATTTCCCAGATAGGGTACAGTTGTAGGGGTGGAAAGTCACACATGCGTGGTTCAACCTATACCTGGCCACGTAAAAAGAAATTGATCACGGTAATCTAGTACAATGCGGTTACGTTTTATAAAATAAACTGTTTCTGCGTTAAAATACTTCAGATAGAGCGACCAAAATAGGAATGATATTTCACGAATCGGGAATTGTAAGTCTGTGTAAATATTATTGGCCAAATCGTCTCCCCTCATTGCGTAAGTAGAGGGTTGTCACCATATTTTCGCAGGGAACTTTGAACACTAGGCGGCAAAGAAAAAGTCTACGCACATTATGACCAACCATGACACAATGAAGACAAAAGGTCGTCTTATCCGAATTCGCTCCATCGGCAAATTCACTTATCTTAGATTTTATTTAAATTTGGATATCCTGGGAGTTTTGAAATGTTATCCTTTAATTTTTTGCATGCAAAAAAAAAAACGTAAGAAATCATTTTACGTGGGAAAGAAAAACGTAAGCCATAAAAAGTAAGGAGGCTGCAGTGGTGTAATGGTCCGACTACTTGCTTCCTACCTAGGCGAACCGGGTTCGAATCCCAGCGGGATCGCACCCCGATTTTCGCATGCTGCAATCGTGCCGCACGATGCCTCTGGTCGGCGGGTATTCAGAAATTTCAGTGCTGCGTGCCAGATACCTTTGATGTGAGGGTCGCGGTGGGTGAGCGGTTAGCCTGCTCACCTCCAACCAAGGCGAACCAGGTTCAATCCCCGGCCGGGCCACTCCCGGATTTTTGCAAGTGGGAATAGGTGCCGGACGATGCCGCTGATCAGCGGGTTTTCGCGGGGATCTCCCGTTTTCCCCACCTTTTCATTCCAACGCTGCTCCATACTCACCTCAATCACCCTCAACGCCTCTCAAAACCTCGCTTACTCACTCAATCAGCGAATGGTTACGCACACATCAAAGTGAAGAGATTTGGGCGGCTCTTAACAGCGAGGTCTTGAGAGCCGATTGAGTCTGATTGGCTGCTGCGTGCTGCGGGAGACATCATATTGGCTGGGCTGCCGGCTGCCAAGTAAGTTAACAGGCGCTGACTGGCGAAGCCAGTGATGCCATATTGTTGGCATGTGCGGCTTAAGTTTGTGGTGTAGGCAGCTTTTTCACATCATGTGGTCCAGCTACCATCATTTAAGAACACCATTATGGAGTTGGCAGAATATTGGCCTGTGGCGCCGTCATGTTAGTCTCACGTCCATGTGTTTAAATAATAAATCGTATTCTCTGACTTCAGGCTTTCAGGAGTGCAATGGGCTCCCATTTTATTTTCATGTATGACAAAACCCGTCCTCATTTGGCTGCATTGGTGGATTATTACTTGGAAACCAGAGATATTTCCCGTTTGGATTGGCAGGCCAAGTACCTAATCTCAGCCCTATCGAACATGTCTGGGACGTACTCGAACTTCATATGGTGGTAAGTCTTGTAACTCCACAAACGATCTGTTAGTTTCGGGTGGTTTTGGTGCGGGAATGGGGTTCCCTACCCCAGGGACTGTTCTAGAATCTTGTTCTCTGAATGCCAGCCCGCCCTACTGCATGTTTTGCTGTACGAGGTGACCACGCGTCGTTTTTACTCTCTTTAGTTAACGCTTCAATGAAATAATCAGAAACAAACGCGAAGAGGATGTCAACGCTGATCGGATAAAACACACTCAGAATTATTTCTTATTTCCGAAAAACTGTGTCTATCTAAATTGCAATATATGTGAATTTATACTTGAGTCTCTAGATGTGTGCGTTTTACGCCGGATTCGCACGACGTTTGTTGTACATTATTGAAAATATGGACACCGGTCAGTCATAGCAAGCGAGCGAACGTTTGTGCAGAATAGTAAAGCAAAATAAAAAGTATTTCTGCTTTGCAGAACAGGATTGATTCAACGCATACGTCAACCAACAAAAGGAATTCACTGATGTTCGCAAACGCATCTGCGATGAAAGTCGTCCTTATAGGCGTTCGGGAGGAAACAATTTGTTATTTTATATTTGTGCCACAGACTGTTTAATTTTTAGCCTTATCCGTGACCTCTCTTTCCTCGTAAAAAAAAATGAGCGCATAGTTTTTGTATAACTGCATGTCAAAATCACAACTATACTGATTTACATACGTACAAAAAATAAAAACTAACCTACGTACAGAAATTAGATAATTCACACTGAAAGGAGATGCCAAGAGATACGTCAAGACGTCTATAAAATCGTACACGGAAATGTATTTACAATTAAAAAGAAAGCTGCTGAAAATAAGGAAATGCTTGCATACATTTTATTTGTGACTGCCCCTGAATTTTTGCAAATTACCTTTGGCTAGGTATACCTTGAAATGAATTAAAACAAAAATTAAGACGTCGACAAAAGTTAACTCAGGGGCGTTAATTTCTGTTTATGTTATTCATATTTTCTAATTTGAGTTATTTTATTTTACCTGGTAGATTTTCTAAGAGTACAAAGAAGTGTTTGCAGCGTTTGTCCATAACAGTTTTAAAACAACCAATGCGCTTTGGTTGCCATGGTAAATTCTCTGCAAATAGTTTGGTTTATTTTATTTGTAAATTACAAAAACAGTACAATTTTCACTTTGACTTGTCACTTTGCATAAATCATGGGAACTAAAAACATTTATCCGAGAAAAATGTTGCAGATAATGTCTACAAGTTAAAAAATATGTGGTACAAATATATATATATATATATATATATATATATATAAATTTTTTTTTTNCAGCTACCATCATTTAAGAACACCATTATGGAGTTGGCAGAATATTGGCCTGTGGCGCCGTCATGTTAGTCTCACGCCTATGTGTTTGAATAATAAATCGTATTCTCTGACGTCAGGCTTTCAGGAGTGCAATGGGCTCCCATTTTATTTTCATGTATGACAAATCCCGTTCTCATTTGGCTGCATTGGTGGATTATTACCTGGAAACCAGAGATATTTCCCGTTTGGATTGGCAGGCCAAGTACCTAATCTCAGCTCTATCGAACATGTCTGGGACGCACTCGAACTTCGTATGGTGGTAAGTCTAGTAACTCTACAAACGATCTGTTAGTTTCGGGTGGTTTTGGTGCGGGAATGGGGTTCCCTACCGCAGGGACTGTTCTACAATCTTGTTCTCTGAATGCCAGCCCGCTCTACTGCATGTTTCGCTGTACGGTGTGACAACGCGTCGTTTTGACTCTCTTTAATTAACGCTTCAATGAAATAATCAGGAACAAACGTGAAGAGGATGTCAACGCTGATCGGATAAAACACACTCAGAATTATTTCAAATTTCCGTAAAACTGTGTCTATCTAAATTGCAATAGCTGTTAATTTATACTTGAGTCTCTAGATGTGTGCGTTTTAAGCCGGATTCGCACGACGTTTGTTGTACATTATTGAAAATATGGGCACCGGTCAATCAGAGCAAGCGAGCGAACGTTTGTGCAGAATACCAAAGCAAAATAAAAAGTATTTCTGCTTTGCAGAACAGGAATGATTCAACGCATACGTCAACCAACAAAAGGGAATTCACTGATGTTCGCAAACGCATCTGCGATGAAAGTCGTCCTTATAGGCGTCGGGGAGGAAAAAATTTGTTATTTTATATTTGTGCCACAGAGTGTATAATTTTTAGACATTATCCGTGATAACTCTTTCCTCGCAAAAATAAAATAAAAATTAGAGCATAGTTTTTGTATAACTGCATGTCAAAATCACAACTATACTGATTTATATACGTACAAAAAATAAAAACTAACCTACTTACAGAAATTAGATAATTCACACTGAAAGGAGATGCCAAGAGCTACGTCAAGACGTCTATAAAATCGTACACGGAAATGTTTTTACAATTAAAAAGAAAGCTGGTGAAAATAAGGAAATGCTTGCATACATTTTATTTGTGACCGCCCCTGAAGTTTTGCAAATTACCTTTGGCTAGGTATAACTTGAAATGAATTAAGACAAAAATTAAGACGTCAACAACAGTTAACTCAGGGGCGTTCATTTCTGTTTATGTTATTTATATTTTCTAATCTAAGTTATTTTATTTTACCTGGTAGCTTTTCTAAGACTACAAAGAAGTGTTTGCAACGTTTGTCCATAACAGTTTTAAAACAACCAAGGCGCTTTGGTTGCCCTGGTTAAATTCTCTGCAAATAGTTTGGTTTATTTTATTTGTACATTACAAAAACCGTACAATTTTCACTTTGACTTGTCACTTTGCATAAACCATGGGAACTAGAAACATTTATCCGAGAAAAATGTTGCAGATAATGTCTACAAGTTGAAAAATATGTGGTACAAATATAAAAAAAAAAAATTTCGTGACCAACACCCTTATGTACAACAAAGAAGATCGACAAAGTAACGTCCACTCGAACTGTAGTATCTGGACTACGGTCGGAAACTACCTATTCTCCTTTCGTAAATGCACGAAAACGACATTGGGAGAATGCCATATGGACGGGCGCGGGAATTTGTGTATTCCCCCGGACGTCAACGATAATCCGAGCAATGAAAGGTTTGAAAGACTGCAGATAAGCCTGGCGATACGTGATTAAATTTAAAAACTCATTTTTGCAGGCGCCGTCTATTGTCTGCACTTTGAAAGGGATGGGGTGGTGATCGGAAAGTCTCTTGTACTGGTTTCATTACGCCTGACGCTCACGCTGCATCGCACTCCATTATGTAGCAATCACACTACGCATCACGATACAAAATACTGCCTTTATGATGGGCATGGGATGGATTTTATGACCGCTAAAACCTTTTCCCATATTCCCAGTATTATTCGCATTAACCCTTTCTTGTCCATATTAATTTAAAGCTTCAGGTGTTGTAAACAAGAAAATTTTTTTGATGACTCTGTACTTAAGTTGACATAACACTTGTATCGGCTACTACAGTAATATGAACCATTCATAACCTGAAAAAGTATAATAAAGTTCAAATGAAAAAATTATCTCGGCGCAGCTTTGATGTAAAGAACGTAGAGGAGGCAGTGTAGAGGAGTGCTATTCCGAGCACTCGCCGCTGGAGGGAGGGAAACCACGTGACTACTACTACTATAATATACTAGCGCTATACACACGAAATTGATAACATCGTTCTCATTATTATAAATATCGCCCTGCGCGGCTTACGTTTTTTCGACAGGTAATATGCACACGCGGAGCAGCTCTTACTGAATCGCTCTCGGCCGCTGTCACTACTGAACTGAACAACCCCACCTCTTCGTGCAGCAGCAATTGACTCTCCCTACTCGCCCAACACGTTTTAGACTTCTGCGCACAATTTTCTCATGTGTATTTCACTATAGCACGCAGTGGCATGTTTTGAACTTGCAAGGTAAGCTGTGTTTTGCTCTGTGCTATACCCAATATTTTGTTAGTTTACACATCGTCCACTTAAACGTAGTAGTGCAGTTTACGTCACAGCACGTGTATAATGGGTGCATCGCCGCTCTCTCGTGAGTGGCCGCAACACATTCAGTTTCTCCGACTCCACTCTGGTTACTGACTCCTACTGCGTACGCCGAGTGTGTACAGCACTGAGCAAGCAGCAGCTTGCCTTGCAACACTTCACCACACGCCACTGATAGCACGGTTTACGAATCACTAACCCACAGAGAGNCTGAGCAAGCAGCAGCTTGCCTTGCAACACTTCACCACACGCCACTGATAGCACGGTTTACGAATCACTAACCCACAGAGAGAAGATAATTAGGCATTGAGCCTCGCAGTCTTCAGTACCTACCGGCCGAAATTAACATTCATGTATGTTATGTGCAATGGGTCTCAATAGGTTAAAAGCAACAAAGCAGACCAAAAACTATGCAAGGATATGTTGGAGGGTTACGTTTTTATCACAATCTTAATACACATTTTTATCTGTACTGTCTTCTACAGCGTGTGGGCAGTCGAGTCCCCTGTGCCTGTGCCTTTAAGGTAAAACAGGAGTAAAATCCAGAGCAACATACGGTGTGCACAGCGTCCAGCAATAGTATTTTATACAGCCAAAAAGCAACGTCAGGTATTATTTTGCCACTTCAGATGTTTGAGTAATCTATGCTGTGCACACCGGCCAGTCCCATAAAGTCTTAACCCAGACAATAATTGGCACAGCAGTGCTTTAATTGGCTGCAGTTTCAGTCAGGCCTAAGTCCCATAGTTCATCTATCCAGCTACTGCCACACATGCTTCACCAAGCTCATTGTTGAAGTGAACCGTGTGTGCAGCACATAGTTAAATCTTCTTAAGCTTTTATTCAGTAGTGGTTTCAAGAATTTTCACAAAAGAGTAGGGTAATGTGGAGCAAGAGCCCGCACTTAAGAAAACAGTAGTCGATTGTGTCTGTTGCAAAGATGTATTTTACATAAAACCAGATGTATATGCTCCGACAATGCATTGTGTATCACTACGTAGTATAAAAGGAAGTCCCTGGCGCGCGTCTGTCTGTATGACTGCACTAATCTCGAGAACCACTGAACAGATTTGGATGTGGTTTTTACTGTTATGACATGCATTTATCCAGGAAGGTTTGGGTGTATAAAAAATTGCCCCAGCATTAAAGTAATTGAGCATTAATGGCATTAGGGAATCAAGTCGGGAAAAAAGTTTGCTGCCAGCGCGCTCTCATAGAATACGCTCCCTAAATATTTAGAGATAAAACAAAATCTTGTACGAAATAATTGTGTAATAATAAATTATCTACAAAAAGTCAGCGGTAGCATGTGTCTATCTTTACTAGATAAGTTGTAATAAGCGTATTTACAATTTAAATTACGCAGTAAAAACCAACGTAAAATTCACTGTATTTTCTAACCATAAAAAACTTAATTTTTAACAAAATAAATAAATTCATATTTTAAAATGTTTAATATAGATAAGAAATGTCCCTTACAGCATACAAATATCGCCAATACTTTAAAAGTTATGAAACGTTTTGTGAAAAAGGCGGACGAGGGCGGCGGCGCAGGGTGTGGCTGAGGAAGTCAACGCATCATTAAAAAGATCGTATCTTTGGCCCAACGTAACAAAACTAGCACTCAAAACAAACACGAGGGTACTTATGTATTCATAAGATAACAGCATGTTTGCTGACATGCTACTGAAAGTCAGAAATGGAGAGCTTCCAATGGATTGTGGAAAAATTTCTCTCAATAGTGATATGTGTGTTTTAGTCACCGACCACCAACAACTGATAGATAAAGAATGCCCTGAAATACACGACCTTTCAAATAAGACACAATCGTGGTTCAAAGAAAGAGCGATATTATCGCCTACTAATGAACAAGTCGAAAAAAATAATGAATTAGTGCTCGCAAAATTCAATGCGCAAACCCACGTCTATTACTCAGTAGATACAGTACTCGATAGTGAAGAAGCTGTGCATTATCCCACAGAATTTCTTAATTCATTGAATCCTTCTGGCATGCCACCACACAAACTAATTTTAAAAGTTGGAGCTGCCATAATTTTATTGTGAAGTATAAATTCACCGAAATTATGCAACGGGAATCGATTACAAATAAGTTTAAAAAGTGATCTCATTGAAGGTACTATTCTAACTGGCTGCGGTACTGGAGAAACTGTTTTAATACCTAAAATACCAATGATTCCCTCAGATTTGCCTTTTAATTTTAAAAGAGTCCAATTTCCTATAAGAGTTTGTTATGGAGTGACCATAAATAAGACACAGGGTTAAACACTTAATGTGGCTGGAGTGTATTTCAGTGCAGCATGTTTTTCATACGTACAACTATACGTAGCCCTTTCGCATGTCACGTCAAACCGAAATATTTTTGTGCTGGCGGTCGGAGGCAAAACGATTAATGTTGTACACAAAGACATTTTCTAAACTACCATTATATAATATTGTTATTTTAGAGATGTATGAATGTAGATAAAGCGAACGAGGTAGATATGTCAGGATCGTGGTAAATGGAGGTCCATAATCTCTGCCTACCGCTCGGGGAGACAGGCGTGACGTGTATGTATGCTATATATGATACTATTTTACTAATTTACTATCATATAATATTATAATTGTCTTTTCTCAATTTATTTATTAGTGTATCGCTGTAAAAACAAAATTGTACCCGGGCGAAGCCGGGCCGGGTCGCTAGTGATTACATACAAATGAAATTGTAATTCATTTATGAGAACGTACATTAAAAATAGAACAAATGACTGCATATTAAGGAAACTTGCCCCACATGTGGGACAAGAATCCTATTACAATGGGGTAAGAATCCTATTAGCATCTATTACCATTGAAAAATCCCTTTCCCATACAATCAGTACAGGGATTCTTCCACAGTGATTTGCATTCGTTGCACATAATCCTGTTCACAGATGGAGGCTCTTCCCACATTGCACCACATCCACCACAGAAATAGCCCACCTCACCAGAGCATGAAATGTCTTTTTCCCCATCTAAAGTCAATTTGCGTTTTACTCGAACGTCTTTGAAATTCAAGCGTACTGATTTTGATGTTATGGTCGTTTACTTTACTTTAGGCCTATCTTTTATTTCTCTTAGTAATGACAGAATGTAAGAATATGGCGACGATGCATTTGAGACCGTTTTGAATTTCTGCGCCTCCTTTGTGGATGACTAGCTTTTGGGAAGGGCCAGATTATTTCTGGCGAAGCAGAACATAACATATGAAATGTTGTTATTCAGTTTTAATGTGATATCATTATGTAAAAATTGTGTTCATTTACCTTGAGCTGTTAATGTTAAATAGGTGTTACCCCTTACCCGATAGCGAATATTGTAAAATACACACTTTCTGAAATCACTTCACACTCTGCAGTAAATAACAGTTGTTTTCTAATTATTTTCTAATGATCATCCAAAAATTATAACTATGTAAACACAACGCAATCAAGAAAAATAAATAGCCTAGCATAAGAACATGATTGTTAGTAGATTTGAAAACAGTTTCTATGGCAATAACAATGTGATTGAAACTCAAGCATTCATTGATTTTAAATTTTAAAAAGTAGCAAACACTACAGTCCATATTAATGTACTACAAAAATTTAGTTAATAATCATCACACACATCATATTTGATTTTAAGAGAGTAATAAACATTCATTAGTTTTTTTTTTTAATGAAAGACTAGTCCTGTTAGCATTAAGGACAAAAGACCTTTTGGAAAAAACTCTCTCCAATTGCGAAGACGAAAGTTGGAATACTTAGTAATTTATTAGCCAAAACTGCTAGTTTCTTATGGTGCTTCTTGGCAAAAAAAAAACAGAATGTTTTTTGGAGATTTAACAACCCTGTCCTAAATGACACCAAATATTCCCCCCTTTTCATGGTACTGCTGAAAACTGGCGAGACCTTCTGCATCCAAAGTCTCCAATATGAATCCTTCCACTTGGTCATGATGTTCTTCATTAGGGTGAAGTACATTTACTGACATGCTAGAGATATTTAGAGATTGGTTTCTCCGTTTCTCAAGAAGATGCAGCTTATCATGATCATCAGGTAACTGTTGGGTCATTCATAATTCTACTGCATCAGCGACACTGCTTTCTCACTTTTGACAAGTATTGATGAGCTGGCTCACAGGATCTAAGAGTGCAATTGTATCATTTACTTGTGAAAGAAAATATTCATCAAATAAAAGACATTTCACTCATGTTGAAATTTTGGCAAATTCATCATTAGCTACAATTTTATGCATTGCTGTGATGTTGCTTTTCCGAGAAACGCAGAAAGGATGTATTTATTTTCCGTAGTTGCAAAAACAGTGCTTCACGTTTAAAATCAGTGCACTAGAGACGTAAACGATTATATATTTTAATCAGACTTTTAAACCCCAGACTCTTCAATACAGTAGTCTGAAAAAGCAGTTTTTGATCATATTGGACGGCTCCTCCAAAATAATATTTACAGCATGATGGTGATTTTAAAATACCTTTCCGCCCTCGTCCGGAGTACGATGACTTTCGTAGGTAAACATTCTAGAGGCACGTTTAATACTTTCGTCAAAAAAACTGTATTTAAAAATCTCTGCGACGGAGTTCAAGCGCCAGGCAGGCGACGCCCTTACAAGGGGCTTGCCTAGTTAGATTTCGCTTGTAAAATCAGTGTTTGCGCGTAAACCTGTAGCTCGGTAAATAAAAATTCTGGGAACACGATATTTCCAGGAAAGGTAACAAGTATTTATCTAGAGCCGTCACTTTTTACTTCTTTTGATTAAAGGTTTTTAGAGGAAAAAATAGCGAAAAAAGTAAAAACTCACATATTTAGAGCTCGCCTGTGCAGTTTTCTTACACGGAAATGGAAAAGCACAAAGTGGCATCTGTAGTTTAATCATTTGTAGAGACCGGAAAAATTCGCGAGTTTAATGAACTGCAGGCTAGACTCTATAGTCTTATGTACAAACATGCCGACATCAACTTCACATTGTTGCCTGCTGTCACAGTGGAAGGCGACGATTGTACCAGGAAGTGTCAAATACCACGTTGGCCAATGGCTAAAGTTATATGAACGCAAGTGTTTTGAGTTCTAGCTTGTCCCAAAATGAATCCGCGAATTCTTCAGGTCTCTAATGATTTGGCTTTCATCGCGTGTAATAATATTCCAGTGTTACAGATCTAATTTCCGAGTAATTCGAATTCCCTCAAACGTATGTTGCAGTGTTGGAAGGGTCCGTCATATGCTGCTTCGTAACGACGAGTGTGGGCAACTCCCGAGCGTCGTTTGGTGACGAGATTGAGAGGGGAGAGACAGTCCCCGATGGCGCATGGAGGGGTGGAAGAACGGGGGGAAAAAAGCGCACAGGCCAGTTACCTGACGTAAAGGTGGGAGGAAGAAGAGCGTGCGTGTATCCTTCGTTTACGTTTCTGAATTGTTCGCGACCTACTCAATGTCGGTAAGAGAAAAAGATGGACGGGATTACTTGAAAGGGAATAAAACTAAACTGCGTCTGAATGCAAAAAGGAATAAAGAAAAAAAGGCAGAGGACTTAGGAAATTTTATTAACAAAGGTAATATACATTTTTACTAAAAATGCATTTTAAATTAACGGAATGTACTTTTCATGAAACATACTTTAATAGTTTGTGGTTTATTTAATGGTAACTTCTTAACAAAACTTAAACTTATTGTTGTATTTAAGATTAAATTGTTATGCTCTAGATCGTTACGCATTCCTATTACTAATTATGTGAACTGTTTTAGGAAAGTAGAGAAACTGATCAACCAGAGTGATGTCTACTCAGATCCTCAAGACGCTGACAAGGAGTGAAGTAACTGTTATTCCAGGGAGAACACTGTACTCTCCTAAAGAAACTCTAAATGAAACGTAAGTACTCAGCAATTGTTTATTATGATCAAAAATGTACATTTTGTTGGTGTATAGTACACTCAGCTACTGAAACTGAGTCAACGGATGTGTGTGTTTTCTGATGATTTTCGGAAGAAATTAAACGTGAAGTAGTAGTAATTAGCCACTACCAGTAATCAAAATTTTAAGAGTCTCTTAAAGTACATACTCGAGCTTCATTACCGCATCCAGTGTCAACAAAATGATTAAGAACCTTGTCACGACGCAATTAATAACTGCACAGAATGTAGCTCAACAAAAGGGTAGATTGATTAGTAATTGCTTAAAAATACTGCGGCAATTATCGTCAACATAATCAATGTCAAATTGCATAGTAGTTGAACATTTCCTTTCCTTGTAGTCAATTTTTCATTAATATTCAACGTCACATTAAAATGTATGGTGCAGTGTCTCAATATTGTAGATTGAAATTTTAGGTAATTTGACATCCTACTTTGATGGCAATGTACGCAGAAACGTAACATACATATTTTAAGCGAGTCAGTCTCGAAATTCACGTCATTTTCATGGCTCAGCTGTCACAAAAACTTGCAAAATTTACACATCGTTAATTCTCGCGCTTTACCCAAATTGCTATCGTGTTTCGACGTTCAGTAGTTGCTCTTCTATAGATAATAGGTAGGTATTATAATACCTCATTTTTATTAGGTGAGAATTTCTGTTTAAATCAGTTAACAGTTTCTGATTGATTTAACAGTCACTTCAGTAAATTTAACTGATGAATTAGTGAAAAAAATGTCAGTTTTCCTTCACTTATTGATTCGATGTAAAATGGCAGTTAAACAACGTGTATCAAATGAAATAACGCATTAACTAATAAAACCAATAAAAATGCTTTCTATAATGCGAGTTACGTCTTTCATAATACCATTTTACGAGGTAACATGAACATTTCAGTCTTTCGTTTCGTTTTTCCATCTTTCATTTCGTTTTCACGTAATCATCATAGCGCTCGGTTAGAAGGATTACACTGCATTAAATTACTCATGCGTACTTTTGGTTTTAACAGTCCTCACGTTACCAATTAAACTAAGAACGAAAAGGAAGGGCATACAATTTAAAACTACATAATTTCGATAGAGAAATATAATATATATATTTTCCCCTTCATAGACGTTGTTGGCTTGGTAGCTTAGTTGGTAAGATAACCACCAGTGGAATGGGGATGGTTTAGGTTCAATTTTAACCAGCAGAATTTTTTTATTCACTTTTTTTAATTACGGTAAATTGCGCAATATAAACAGTAACTATCAGAAATATGTTTATTTCGCATAATGATTTGGCTGAATTCAATAAAAACAATATTTAATTCGCCGCACGCTGTTGGTCGTCACTTACTCAATCAGTGAAATTGTTTCACTGAAACCAGTGGTTTTCCACTGATTCTAAATGGAGCCATTTTCACTTATTCGAGTAGTTGAATTTCAACTCCGAATCGGTGGTTTCCCACTGATTAGAATTTAGAGTATACATATTGAAATAATTTGCAATCATAATATTATAGAAAGTTCCCATCTTCAGAAAAATCGTGTTATTACTGTTTACGTGCATCAGAGCAAAAAAATCTTTAAAGGAGGTTGGTGAGAAAGTATGCCACATCTGCAGCATGTACTTAAAATGCTTTCGCTCCACAGCGTTAAGTGGACTTTAGCAGGTGCTAAGTGGATTTCCTTTTTATGAAGTAGGCCTATTCAACTTGTCAATACAAAATGCTACTATACCGCACGTCTAGGTGTAAAGCCAAAGGCATCGTTTTGCAAAATGACTAGCAATATAATTAGCTCAACCATCATTACTTCGACTAACATCCTGTGTAGAACACGAACATTCTAAAAATGTTGGTCCTAGAGAGAGAAGGGGGGGGGGGGTATTCGACTGTAGATTTTTTTATGAGCTTCCTTGTGCACCTTTGCAGTGGTTTTAACAATAACTTCACAGAAGCAACATTAGCACGATTCTTATTTCAGATTCTTGTATGAACCAAATTAAATTCTATATATACACTGTGAAGCGGTCTGCCATCGCGATTCTTAGTTAAAAGTATGAATTAAAACTAATAAAGACTAATATGTCGTCTATCACTCAATATGTATAGGTCTGTTTTCAGGCACATGGCACGGGGGATTGAAACCCCTCCCAAAACACGTAGAAAAAAAATTTGATACTTCGACTCGTCAATTACTGTCAAATTCTCACAATTCTCTGTTAAACTATACGGCAAAGTGCCGTGTACCGAAACTTAATCTTCTTACTATCTGCCGCACTCAGCATCTTTTATTGATTTATTTTCTTGTCTCGGGTGATAGTCTGGTTTCGTTTTCAGAATGAGTCATGGCATTCCGGCATAAAATTGTAAATAGAACTCCAGCTCCGTCTTTGAGCCAGTACTGCGAGATGGCGGAAAATATAATATATCTCAAGGTTAGCTTCTTATTTCACGAGAGTAGTAAATGCTTCTTTGTAAAATTATATGGTGACTATTGCTTCGTACATGCTCTAAGAAAAAGGTTTTAATTAATCAAACAAATTTCGTTTGGCTCAACCAAATTATTTGTTTGTATAGGGGCATTGAAATATTTTGTTGTTGAAACCAAATTATTTTGTTTTTACTTGGTTGCTCCAAAGATTTGGTTGTTGAAACTAAATATTTGTTTGGCTCTACGAACATTAAACAGTAAACATTCAAAAAAATTAGAGCGAGATTCGAACCTATGCGAATTGCGCCCAAACACTACGCCTTGGCAACCTCAGCTAACGTGACTACTGATAAAATCGGAATGTTTAAAAATACATACATTTTCAATTCTGGACAACTTGCGCGAATAAATATTTCAAGCTTTACTCGGAGCTTTACTTTATATTTTCCTGTTGGGCTTGTTTTATTATGATGTTTATACCATTTTTAGGCATCGATAAATGCTTTGGCTAACACTGTTACTATACTAATTGTCACAAAATAATGCCTCCAGTTTGATTTACAATGTTGACAACAATGTTTCAGAGCTTTTCAATTCCATTGTTGCTAAAACAGTCGGAGGAAAAAGAGTAAATTTCTCTCTTCGCAGCTCTTGCCAGACAAGATGCCATGCAGCGGCTGTTTCCATGAATGCCAAATCAGACTTGCACAGACTCATTCACTAGACCTCGGTGAAGAAAAGTCCAGGCTTCCACACGAAAATATTTATTCAAAGGCGCAAGAAAAGGATAATAAATAACAACAGTCGCCGACTTCGCTTCAAAGGAAACAAAACGAACAGTAGTCCCAAATATTGCGAAGAAAATTGTGATTACGGTATTGAAGCATCGGTGATTCAAGAAATGCTTGAAGCAGAATTTCAAAACGAAAAGTTGAATTCCTCCTAGAACTGCAAAATGAAGACAGGAATAATACAGAAGAGAGTACTCGAGAACAAAGTGCGTCTTTCTGTTGGAAAACTCACCGCAGTAAAAGACTCACTTCGTCGTTTTTTGGAAAAATTTGCAAAATGAAACCAACACCTTCATGTGCTTCCCTAGTAAAAGAAATAAGATACGAAGTTTTCAAAGGGAGCGCAAGTACTTCGCGTGGTTTGCAAAAATAACCTATTGCAATTACAGTTTGCATCGGAAAGGAATGTTGAAGTTCAGTCGAGTGGTCTGATAGTGGACGAAAAATTTCCTTTCCTTGCTGCTTCACCAGATTGTTCGACTGTGCTTTCACAAAGTTGCCTTCCATTTTAGTGCTGCGTGTTTGCAACGTGCCGGGGCCGGCCGCCGGTGTATGACTAGTGACGTCAAACCGAGAGAGCGTTCCGCATTCACGTGACAGCGGCCGCGAAAGTTACTGTTTTAGTACCAAAATAACTTTGTCAAAACAGATTTTTATGCAACAAATGGAGCATTTTAATTTTCAGACACATATACAAATGAGTTCGTGTCATTCTCAACTATATTTGCGAAATTTGCATGTTGTCTATTCCGAACAGCCTGTATACGTACATAGTACTGGATAATTTGGTATTGAAACTCAACATAATTGGCTAAAACTCAACTATTTTAATTGTGTTTCCCCAGCAGGTATGTAATTTTTACGAGACAAATTTGTATTAACGAGTTACATAATTTACCGTGTATGTCCCTCTTAAAACTTTTGAATTCGTCCACCTATTTTCACCGTACTTAGTACATTTTTACTACTGTACGACACCAACTTTTATACTTTACGGCCATGCCAAATACTTATCTTAAAAATGGTGTTCAGTAAAAACTTTCGGCGTAATGCCATTTCTTAGAAACAATTTAATTTATCATAACCATATTTGTATGCTTAAAGTACAAAATATAAATATTAATTTCAGAAATTTATATAAGACTGCGCAACCTGAGAAAATTAATTTCTCACGCCATATCACGGGAACTGCTTACCTCATTGCAGCCAAATTTGGTATCCCAGCAAGGCTATGTTATTAAACTATACACTTGTATTATTCCATTACACCACAAATTTCCAAATTGGTGGCCATATAAAATTTTTGTTACTATACTGTTTCTACTACCATAGTATAATAGTTTCTTTTTTCCAACCAACATTGTATACTAGTAGTACCTAAGCAAGCAATAAATTAATTTTTTCTTAGCTATTTTACACCATTTGGATTACAACGCCATTTGGATTACAACGCCAACTGGGGTGGGAAGAATTTTAATATATTCCAGAAACTACTAAAACAGATCCCACCAAACTAACATACCATCAGTACTTTTTACTGACATTATGAATCAAGTATTTATTNAAACTACTAAAACAGATCCCACCAAACTAACATACCATCAGTACTTTTTACTGACATTATGAATCAAGTATTTATTAAAAAAATATGTTACTGATTTTTTTTAATGACTGACCAGTTAAATTTTGTGTAATACGTTCCATGCCTTCGAAACAATTAAATTTATTTGCATGCAACTTGCCATTTTGGAGATTACGATTATGTACTCTAAAATACACCAATTTCTAACTTTTTTTGGTGGGTTAGGTTTAAATATGCCTATTAATATTAGATACATTAATGTGAAATTTCTTTAACTTCTCTCTGCCGATTCCCACCACATTCGGCATGTAAATACTATGGAACATCATCTAAAATATTTGTTTAATAGTTGTTTATTTTTATAATGGCATTTATCTTTTAGTGTTCAATGCTATATTTCTGGTATCATCACTTAGTGCGCTGAAGTACTTACTGTACGCACTAAATTAATTTAGTAATAGATTCAATCGTCCACCATTTCTGATGGCACAGTGACAAAACTTTTTGATAGCCTTATATCATGTATTGGCGCGGTAGGCCTACTCAATTTTTGTTTTAATGTACGATCCTACTCTCTAGGCCTTTGACTACCCTATCAAAAGTACTTCCATACGTGTGAGGAAAATATGCTAATTAATCAAATTGGTAAATACTTGTCTTCAATACAAATAACTACATTCAATTGATTTGGTATGAATCAAATTTTACTTCTCTTTAGTCGTAATTTCGGTAGTTGCTGAATAATATAATGACATTTTCATAACAGTTTAAATTATAAATAAAGNAAACTACTAAAACAGATCCCACCAAACTAACATACCATCAGTACTTTTTACTGACATTATGAATCAAGTATTTATTTAAAAAATATGTTACTGATTTTTTTTAATGACTGACCGGTTAAATTTTGTGTAATACGTTCCATGCCTTCGAAACAATTAAATTTATTTGCATGCAACTTGCCATTTTGGAGATTACGATTATGTACTCTAAAATACACCAATTTCTAACTTTTTTGGTGGGTTAGGTTTAAATATGCCTATTAATATTAGATACATTAATGTGAAATTTCATTAACTTCTCTCTGCCGATTCCCACCACATTCGGCATGTAAATACTATGGAACATCATCTAAAATATTTGTTTAATAGTTGCTTATTTTTATAATGGCATTTATCTTTTAGTGTTCAATGCTATATTTCTGGTATCATCACTTAGTGCGCTGAAGTACTTACTGTACGCACTAAATTAATTTAGTAATAGATTCAATCGTCCACCATTTCTGATGGCACAGTGACAAAACTTTTTGATAGCCTTATATCATGTATTGGCGCGGTAGGCCTACTCAATTTTTGTTTTAATGTACGATCCTACTCTCTGGGCTTTTGACTACCCTATCAAAAGTACTTCCATACGTGTGAGGAAAATATGATAATTAATTAAATTGTTAAATACTTGTCTTCAATACAAATAACTACATTTAATTGATTTGGTATGAATAAAATTTTACATCTCTTTAGTCGTAATTTCGGTAGTTGCTGAATAATATAATGACATTTTCATAACAGTTTAAATTATAAATAAAGTATAGCCACAAGAAATCGCCAATCTTCTATCACAAATAAACTGTGTTTTTTATATATTACTGGGGCTTATTAGCACCAACCCATTAAAAGATACTAGGACACTGGCTTTATGCTCTGTCTCAGCTAAGAAGGCCGCTTTTTGACAGTTGGGAAGGAGACAAAGATTAGCATTTTTTGAACAGCGCCGGGTTCGTCAAGACCATGCTGTGTCAAATAAACTACTTACTGTATACAAACACAAATATCTCAACCTTCCTGTGTCAAAAGAGCTCTGGTGTAAGAATATGCCATGAGAACCACAACATTGGCGCTACCTTAGAACAGTCAACAAGGACCTCCGTACCCGAGACGGAGCATAGAACCATTCCCGAGGCATGGGGCATGGCGGGGGATTAAATAACCCATGCATCCGCGAACCGTAGTGAGATGAGGGCGCAGTGCGTGGACTAGAAGCGAGCAGACAGCTGCTAATGTGCTTCGCGGGGTTCTGAGCCGACCTTAGAAAATGCCAGAGACGATTATACGTAAAGAAAACGTACTGTAGTCTTCTCGTCTCCCTTTTGTGCGATGTCCGGGCGCTGGAGTAAAAGGAAAGTATGAAAAAGAAACAACTGCTGTCTAGCATTCCCCTCAAACCCTCCTCCCCCATTTCTCCTTCGCCCCCTCTTTCAGACAGGATCCACTATATGCACATCTGCTGCCCGGAACACGTGGTCACGGCTAGACTGCGCTAAAAATTCCAACTAGGGAGGCCTTTTAAAGGCGTTGTTAATTAAGGTGACTGTGAATCATATACCGGGTTTACTGTTTTACGTATCCTGGTGATGATTCCTACTTCTTTACGCCAGAGTACCACATAATCTGAATTCCAAACTTCGTATTTTAGGAATAGAAGTAGAAAAGGAACGTACGGGTTAAGTTCCCAGACGTTGAATTCATGATTCTCCGACCAAACTATGAAAATTCATTTGTACGGAGAGTGTTTCGTTTTTACGTCCCACTGATACGTACTAACAGAATGTCGAAGATAGTAATTCCAATCCCGAGTAATTGTGCGTACGAACTTGATCTATGCTCTTACGATGTTTCGATGCATTCACAGTTACGATTATTTTTACGTTTTACAAATAGATCCTTAGGTACTAGTTGCTTACAAGTTTTTGGTAATGCTACATGTAAATTATTGTGTGCTTGCAAGGCCGAGATATATAAAACATACTTAATTAAAATATATCTCAATTTATTTTATGAAAATGAAGACTAAAGTGCTAACTCGTTAAAATAAAAAGCACCTGTATATTTTCATATTGTGAACTTTGTTCTAGTACACTTGTAATATTACAAAAGTTATATTCGTAACTAGTTAACAAAAAACTTTGTAAGTATACAAAAGTTTTACTTTGTGGTAAATATACTTATTTTACATAAAAGAAACTTAACACTTACAAGAAACTACAAACGAGGAAGTTACTCTTAGAGATACAATTTCGAAATTAATAGAAGTGAGAAAAGACGCCTAACTTGCGAACAATCTGTAGTGGATTCAACCTTATTTTCGTCGATGTAACCTCGTGCGTAAAATGTCGCCGAGTTCCGCTAAGTGCGAGTAATTTGTGAGATAATCAGAAGAGTGTTTCGGCACTTTAAATATCATTTTATTTATTCATCAATAAGGTCAATTGTTCTGCAGATTCTAAGTGCTTGCCATGCTTTGCTTCGGGAAAAAGAAAACTTTGCCTCCTTTCTTTCCATATACGCCTACTGTAGTTTGCAGAACCTATGAATAAGAAATCAGCAATTCGTCTTCTGCTTTTTGGGGAGAGGATCGATACTTCATCAAGACGCGAATGTGCCTCCACCTGCTCGGTCGTCCATGAACTTTAAAAAATAGCCAGTGGATCTACCGGGCCCTATGCATTTATTATGTATTTCCTTATAACGNTGGTAATGCTACATGTAAATTATTGTGTGCTTGCAAGGCCGAGATATATAAAACATACTTAATTAAAATATATCTCTATTTATTTTATGAAAATGAAGACTAAAGTGCTAACTCGTTAAAATAAAAAGCACCTGTATATTTTCATATTGTGAACTTTGTTCTAGTACACTTGTAATATTACAAAAGTTATATTCGCAACTAGTTAACAAAAAACTTTGTAAGTATAAAAAAGTTTTACTTTGTGGTAAATATACTTATTTTACATAAAAGAAACTTAACACTTACAAGAAACTACAAACGAGGAAGTTACTCTTAGAGATACAATTTCGAAATTAATAGAAGTGAGAAAAGACGCCTAACTTGCGTACAATCTGTAGTGGATTCAACCTTATTTTCGTCGATGTAACCTCGTGCGTAAAATGTCGCCGAGTTCCGCTAAGTGCGAGTAATTTGTGAGATAATCAGAAGAGTGTTTCGGCACTTTAAATATAATTTTATTTATTCATCAATAAGGTCAATTGTTCTGCAGATTCTAAGTGCTTGCCATGCTTTGCTTCGGGAAAAATAAAACTTTGCCTCCTTTCTTTCCATATACGCCTACTGTAGTTTGCAGAACCTATGAATAAGAAATCAGCAATTCGTCTTCTGCTTTTTGGGGAGAGGATCGATACTTCATCAAGACGCGAATGTGCCTCCGCCTGCTCAGTCGTCCATGAACTTTAAAAAATAGCCAGTGGATCTACCGGGCCCTATGCATTTATTATGTATTTCCTTATAACGTGCAGAGTAAGGATAGTGACTGAACCAACCGACTCAAGNGTGCAGAGTAAGGATAGTGACTGAACCAACCGACTCAAGCCATCTACGAACCCCAGGGTACCTGCCCACCCAGTACACGCACATATATACACACAAACTGAACCATGGCATGGGCAAGAGCAGGTGAGTACGTACCCAATCTCTAACAGACTGCGCGAGTCTCTGGGAACGTGCCTTGCATCTGATTGGCTATCGCATGCTTCAAAAGGTGCCCTATTGGCTGGGCTGCCGGCTGGCAAGTAGGTTATCAGGCACTGATTGGCGTGTGCGGCTGGAGTTCGCAGTACAAGCCACTTTTCGATGATTAGTGGCCGNAGTAGGTTATCAGGCACTGATTGGCGTGTGCGGCTGGAGTTCGCAGTACAAGCCACTTTTCGATGATTAGTGGCCGGCGAGGTTTCAGTCTTCAGTGGACATGTAACATGGGCTGCTACGATTGTCCAGGTTGCACTGCGAGAATGAAGAAGCCACATTAAGGGGGATCAGTACCCGCCATCTTGGATTAATTCATTATATTTAAGATTATTTAACGAAATTTGTCGCATGGCACAGCATAAATAATAACTTCTCAAACTTTACCAAATTAGTACAACTGCACTGCCGGCAAGAAATAAGTAATTTTTTTTACACGTTTTAGAATATATGCAAAACAATGCCATATGCCCTGCCGATGCCTAAAATAAAAAACAAAACCTGTGATGCAGGTTGTGGCGAAAATTCCGTAAATCCAANAGTAGGTTATCAGGCACTGATTGGCGTGTGCGGCTGGAGTTCGCAGTACAAGCCACTTTTCGATGATTAGTGGCCGCCATTTTGGATTAATTCATTGTATTTAAGATTATTTAACGAAATTTTTCGCATGGCACAGCATAAATAATAACTTCTCAAACTTTACCAAATTAGTACAACTGCACTGCCAGCAAGAAATAAGTAATTTTTTTACATGTTTTAGAATATATGCAAAACAATGTCATATGCCCTGCCGATGCCTAAAATAAAAAACAAAACCTGTGATGCAGGTTGTGGCGAAAATTCCGTAAATCCAAGACGGCAGGTACTGATTCCCGCCAGCAATCGCAGCAAAAGGTGTTTATTAATTTAATTTTATCATTCAGTGTAACTAACCATATCTAATAAAGTCAAAATAATGTTCTTTATTTATTTTTGGGCGTAGAGACCAACCAGGCTCTTAATAAAATTTTCGATTGGGAAGGTTTGTATCAAGTAAATGCACTAGCCTTCACCTAGAATGAGGATGGGGAACAACTTGCCCTCCTCCCGTCCTATCACCCGTTTCGGAATGCAATAAACTGCGATCGGGGTCACGACCTCCCACATGAGTCAGAAAATATCTATAATGGAATACACACTCAAAGTTAAAGCAAAGATAACAAATGAAGTTAGGCGAATAATAGCACAGAGATCACTCCCACTTTTCGTATGCGGAAAAAACTGATATTATTTGCACACTTACAAACTTACAAAGGGTGTTGGAATATTACCGAGGAACCCAATCGATTTCTACAATTAACAACTTGCTAGTGTAATCAGGCACCAAAAACTCACTACAATTAGCACTAGCAAGCCGGAAACGCTTGCTTATCGCCATTTTACAAATGGGGGCATCTGTAAGTATGAGAAACAGATACGTTTCTTAAAATTACACAACTTTGTACAGAATAGTTTTAAGTATGAAAACTAGCGCACTAGAACATATTCAAACACCAAGCCAAAATTTGCACTATTAACTTGAATTTATGAGAATTTAGCCAAATCAGTGAAAACAGCTAGAATTGAGCAACTGTTAATCAGTACCAGATAACTAATTAATATTTTGGTTGAATTTCGCTTAATTTGTTTGTGATTTCCAGCTGAATGTAAAGAATGTCACTGCTATAAATCACTTGTTCCCAGTTAATTTGCTTGCTTCGCCGGTCAGCAGTAGCTTATCAACTNCTATAAATCACTTGTTCCCAGTTAATTTGCTTGCTTCGCCGGTCAGCAGTAGCTTATCAACTGACTTTCAGTGAACTTTATTTCACTGATTGGTATCACTGATTCGGATTTAGAGTGTGGTACTGCAATATAAATATTATGTAACAATAATGACGCAAACTAGAAGTGAAAGAAAAATTACACTGAGCTTCTAGTCACTAACCTACAACGGCAAACGGAACGGGCGTGGCCCGATATTCTACCTTATGAACTGCGAAATTTAACACACCTGACTGTTCCACTCGCAGCACGAACATTACAGCAAGGAAAGTAACACTTCAGAAATATGGAAAGAAACGCGGGTTCTTTGTGATGTCNTTACAGCAAGGAAAGTAACACTTCAGAAATATGGAAAGAAACGCGGGTTCTTTGTGATGTCCGCCACTAAATGCCTTGAGAAGTTACTCGTAAGAATACGAGTTTCGTTAACCATCGAGCTAACCAATGTTAGGGAAGTACCGTAACCCCAGTAGTGAGCAATGTCTTGATGAAGTTGTTTATCGCCGTCAGGAATTTAATGCAGGCGGGCAAAAAAAACGTCATTTTTGCGTTAACTGTTAGTTCAGTTGGTTAAATGAGACGGCCGGGCATCTCCACACAAAATAAATATCAACATGACTTTGTGGAGGTAGAGATCAAACACCGCGTCACTGTTACGTGAGAAGAACTCTACGCGAACAATGCACAATAACTAAAGACAGGAAAATTTCGCGAATTAATTTTAAGACAAGCTAGGGATCAAACATATGCAAATTTCTATTACGTTTGCAATTGGATTACAGTTTACCAGACACGTCCTGGAGAACTCTGAACCAATAAAAGATATGGAGGAAACACGTGCCGAGTCCCGTGCTACCTAGCCTGGAGTAAGAAGGGCTATGTACTGGCTCCGGTTAGAGTATACACATATGGCAGGGAAGTCACTGAACTCGTGAAACTGTCATTTTCCTTAACAATAACAGAATGATGAAAGCTTGCATTACATGGATGTAAGGTACTATGCTCACTGCACGGGCAACAACCAATCAACTCATGCCATTGGTTTTCAGTACGCATATAACGCAAAGCTGACAGACTACACGGAAAAAAAGTCAGTAGAGAAATGACTACAGAACAGTTGTGTAATCGGGTTCATTCAGGGACGCAGCAACCAAACTTTTGTCCTGGCATCTATATATTCTGTTAATTTACCAAGAGTTTTATTTTTTTCTGGGAACAAAACATAGACACTGTTAAAATAGTTGTGTTTTGTCGTTGGAACAGAGCACAGCTGAAGGAACTACATACGTGTATAGCTACAGAGGCAACCAAAGGAAGAATTACAAGACATTTCTGTTGGTAATACTATCTAGGTTGACAATACGTAGATGTTGCCAACAGCCCATTTGAATGTTGTCGCTAAAACAACTGTCTAGTTAGGGCAAGAGTAGAGAAATTTGTTATCCATCCCACCCCTCCCTTAATGTGTCTGGGTTAATAGAGGAGTGGTGAGGAAAGTGGCCTAGAGAGGGAAAAAAATAGATAGGGTAATGTGATAATCGTTGAGAGGTGATAAGTTGGCAAGTACTGAGGTCAGAGAGAAGAATGATGTTGTCCGACGTAAACAGATGACTGCCAAATCCAATCAAGAGCCCCGTTGCTATCGTAGTTTGTTGTCACCTTGTGGTTGTCGAAGTATGTACTATAATTGGACGAGTCTTGATACAACTTGAGCTAAGTATTACGTTTTGCCAATATAACAAAACAATACTAAAATACTGACAGAGAAGAACACAGGAAATTCCACTGATAACATCAAAAATTGCGTTCCCAGTAGGAAAAATTTTGTCCTTAGTTCAACTGGCAAAGGAAATATTAACTGATGCATTACATTAATTTTTGCACTTAGTGTAATACATATCAGTAAAAATATCTGAAGGTAAGGTATTACATGAACGAAATAAAGAGCGTATAACTTATGCATAAGGCATCTGGCATACAGTAGATATGCACCACAGCATACAAAACCTTAGTAGCGCTCCGAACAAAGCTATTAGTTACGAGGTTTTTTTGTTAGAAAATATATTATAATTTTGCATTATATACTATACCAAAATGTAGTTCACTATGTGTTTATACACTGTGCCTAAGTATCATACGAATTGTAAAGAATTGTGGCCCTTATTAAAGTATCTTTGCTCATTGACAACGGTTTTCTTAGGTTTACAAAAGATAAATTCGTGTCAACTTAAACTTTTTATTCTTTAAAATAATTTTCTTCAAACATGCTAGGTAGTAAAATTTTAGTTTCAATGTTTGAAGGATGTGTAGATTAAAAGTAACAAACAGAACCGTGATACGAAACGCTAAACCTCGGAATTAACTATCGAAAGCTGCCAAAATGCGCATCACCAGCAGAACAGATATTCAGCTATATGAAATTAATATAGACATATCTTTATTTAAACATTTGAGATTTTTATTTCAAAAAACGATATTTCCGGTTATAATGTAAATTTATAACAAATAATTAGTTATATTTCTTTGTACTAAATATTTAATTCAATGTGAATTCCAAATAACTTATTATTTTTTTAATTGGAATTTTTAATTGTAGGGCCTAAACTGCGCTATTGTTTCGGTGAAATAATATTTAATCACACTCACTGTGTTCTTCAACTCGGCTGCCACTTGGTCCTAAGGCTTGTTTGTACAAAAGGTATACTTATGTTGATTCTCGTCCGTTTGGTTCCACAATTATAGACGTATGAAAACGAAACTCGTAAGGTCAGTTGAAACAGACATTTAAACAAACACAAAAAAAACGCGACACACAGACATACGAACCACGCACCAATCGGAAGCAACGGAGGGTTGGAAAACCTACAAGACTGCGCTGGTCACCGCTACGTAAACAAATACTGTACATCTTTATTTTGTTTTAAGTCCCTCGCCGCTCTCTTCGGTCCTTGCTGCTCTGATATCGTCGCAAGAGTCACTTCCGCTTCCGCCGTGACCGTCGCCAAGCTCTGGTCAACATCAAAACAACTTCCAAGCAGCTGTTTCAAATGTATGTGTGTAACTGGTAAGTGTGGGTAATGCTGTAAAAAGTCTCGCTCGTAAGGTTGTGAAATGGCATGCGCTGAGTTTTTAAAAGGTTATCTTAAACAACATGCCCAGAACACCTCAAACTGGCAAATGTATCTATGATGTAACGCTGTACACTTGAACACTCCTCGTTAATGCACAGCAATTTTAAACGCCAAGCTTTTTCCGCACTTCTTCGGCACCATAGTGTTAAGCACCGTTCAGACTAAAATTTCTTGAACAAATGGGATTCTGGTATTACACTGTAATAAAAAGTCATCTTCAACATGACGTTCTTACGGCTGTCTAATACGCAGTTATAGTTCATTTCATATAAGAAGGCCACATTCTGACAGTCAGTGAGTGGCAACTTAATATATTGAAAACNACACCTCAAACTGGCAAATGTATCTATGATGTAACGCTGTACACTTGAACACTCCTCGTTAATGCACAGCAATTTTTAACGCCAAGCTTTTTCCGCACTTCTTCGGCACCATAGTGTTAACCACCGTTCAGACTAAAATTTCTTGCACAAATGGGATTCTGGTATTACACTGTAATAAAAAGCCATCTTCAACATGGCGTTTGTAGGGCTGTCTAATACGCAGTTACCGCGAGAAAACCAATGGACAAGGAAGATAGAATGTAAATCGCGTCAACAGAATGACAGAATGTTCTTAATGGCCGTAGCCTGAGTAACCAACCGGCTGAATAAAACTATGTTCTCGGAGTGTACGGCTTCAACCAATAAAGGAGTAGCACACCCTGGCAACCAGCCACGAACCAACNAATGGATACATAAACGAAAAGGCGCGGCGATTTTCAACTGTCAAGAAAGTGGCCTTCTTATATGGTACAGAATATACCGCGAGAAAACCAATGGACAAGGAAGATAGAATGTAAATCGCGTCAACAGAATTACAGAATGTTCGTAATGGCCGTAGCCTGAGTAACCAACCGGCTGAACAAAACTATGTTCTCGGAGTGTACGGCTTCAACCAATAAAGGAGTAGCACACCCTGGCAACCAGCCACGAACCAACGCTGTTACATCAAATCACATTCCGCCTGATGTCAACTGTTCTCGTTATTTATTTTTGCGGGGACTGTCGGTTACCGCGCGGTTGTCGGCGTGTCGCAGTGCCGTAAAGCGTGCACGTCGGATCTGCGACGTCAGGTTGCAAGAGGGGGTCGCTGTGGCAGAGGGAGGAATGGGAGAACAGGTTTACGACCGCGCTGACATATTTTCTTGAAGTCGCACGTCTCGGCGAACACTCCGCGGCAGTTATGACGTCGCCAAACGCTGCGGAAGACATACTCCGACATCTTCCATGGCGAATTTCTGCCTAGCGAGTTGGTAAGGGAGCCAAGGAGGAAGAGACTCTAAGAAATTACTTGTAAATTTATCATATCAGTGTATACGTACAGTGACAAAGCGTGAATGGTAAATTATTTTCCAATACATGCATGGTAACGTTCCTACATTTGCTCAGGAAAGAGCCAAATGCATAGGCAAATTCCCAACTTTGTATAGTAGCGATGCCAAACGTTCCCATATTTTCAGCCTGAAATGCAGTATTACTTCCATACACTGTAAAGGTTAAAAACTTCCATTACAGTTTAGGAAGTTTACCAGAATTTTGTTTTACAGTGAGGTATCCATTATTTCAATCACACTACCTATACACTGTTACGTGGCGAGAGACAAAATTTTGTTAGTGGCCACAAAATCAGACTTTACAAAATATTTTGTGGCACCAACAATTTTTTTTTTTGTCATTTTGATATTTTGTGGTTACTAATAAATTTAAAGCGTTGATAGCCGATAACGTGTATCATTCAGTCGCAGCCAAAAGGTTACGACGCTAGTAGCAATTCTCGTTAGTGGTGCTCACCAAAGTGTTTTACGGGTTCTGTCCCAAATTTATCTACGAGCTCAAGTGTTGAAACCGGTTGATTTTTTTTATATGCGCTGTACTCGAGCCAAGAGTGCTTTTCGTAACCAGTGAACAACGTACTGCGTGTTCGTCAGCATTAACCATTCACAAATGAGAAGTACAGTAACTTCAACCAATCGTATTTCTCACAAAGAAGACGCTCATAACACCGGCCAATGATTCCTTGTGTACAGTGCTAGCTATATATGTCCATCACGTATCACATGTCCTCGACCATGAACACGGGGTCTGGACGGGTTAACGTCTCGTTGACAGCAAGATCGTGAAAGGTATCAGCCGACGCCTTTCTTTACGGACCACCGATCGCTCGGTGTGATTTCGGACAACCATTGAAAACCTAAATAAGAATGGCCGGACCAGGAATCGAACCCGGGTCCTCTTTAATGAGAGTTCAGTGTGCTACCGTTGCGGCACCTCGCTCGGTGTTGCGGGCTTCGACTTGAGCATACACATGACGCATATCTAGCAAGTGGCACAAACGCCAACGCCTGAACACTTCACCTTACGGAAAGTTATATTTTCCACCAATAATTTATGTGCTTAAGCACATTCCCTGTTTCCCCCCATTCCCTATTTCTTAAGAATATCCTCACGAGTTCGTTCGTAATCTGATGCAAGGATACGAACGCGGACAAATATGGCGTTATAACCACTGACCAGATTAGAATGTGGCTACTTCCTACACGCCAGTTTGCATGCGCAGAATATAATGGATGTAGTTTTGCTGTCGCAGCAAAATTTTTTACTCTGGACGATACGAATGCTATTACTGCCAACTATGCATTTGCTGTCAGCCAATAAATATACTTTCAATAAACAAATATGTTGGTGAGCTTTAGTACTTGTCAATCTACGTATTAATGTGCATCACAATCTGCTTCTTTACCAGCAATTAGGCGTGGGCGTTATTTCACGTCACTAGTTACAATAACTAGCTACGCGGAAAATAACAGAATCACTAGTTTCGAGTCAAATGACAAGTAGTGATTCTTATAAATGCGTTATTATACTGTCAACTGTGATTGTTTGGGCGTGAGTAGTCGAGCGCACCACCGTGCGTGTATCGTATATTAGGTCGGGCTATAATGTATATTCAATCAAATTAACTTCTAAATACGCCTGCATTAATGATTTTATTAAAATCATAGTTTTATAGTAGTAATCACTAATCAATCAGAATTAATATACAAAAGTAAGTTAAGTAAGTACATTTCCTGCAATCACGCAGTCAGTCCTAAGCCTGAATAAAGTATGAAGGGAAGTTAATTTGTGTCAGTATTACGTTATTGATTTAACTGTATAGCTACAAACTTAAATAGTGATTTCATTTATTTTCGTTTCGTGAGTAACTATATAGATGATAGAGTTATTTATAGAGCAGAAAAAAAACTAGCTACAAAAATCACTTGTTATTGATTTAACTGTATAGCTACAAACTTAAATAGTGATTTCATTTACTTTCGTTTCGTGAGTAACTATATAGATGATAGAGTTATTTATAGAGCAGAAAAAAAACTAGCTACAAAAATCACTTGTTTTAAAACTGGTGACGGCGACCAAGTAACTAGTTTCGTTACGTTTCTTGAAAATGACGTAACGACCCACGTCTACCAGCAATAAAATTTCACCTTAGAAAGCATTAACCGAATTGTTTTTGTAAACACTAAAAAATGTTTTATTTCCAAATATTTCCGTTGCAGGAAACGACTGCCCCCCTCCCCCCTACACCAATTAAAAAAACTGTTTGTACTTTATTTATGCGAGTTTTCGTAAATCACCCGCGAGGATTGTTATAGGTCATTTTGGTTACTTCACACCTATCTGAAGCCCTACTAAGGTTCTACTTTTGGTTACCGATTACGTATCCTTCCGCTACATGTAAACATAAACACTGCCATATGACCTCTACGTTTTAACTGTNTTTTGGTTACCGATTACGTATCCTTCCGCTACATGTAAACATAAACACTGCCATATGACCTCTACGTTTTAACTGTAAAATGCTTTGTTTACTGTTTTCAGCTGTTCAAAGAATTTTCTCATATTTCAAAAAACATTTCGTACAAGTGTTCAGAATTTAGGCCTATAACCATATTTAAATCAGCTTTATGACTTTTTAACAATNAAAAAACATTTCGTACAAGTGTTCAGAATTTAGGCCTATAACCATATTTAAATCAGCTTTATGACTTTTTAACAATGTCTGTATTGACGATAGTTCTTACGGTTATTATTTTGCATTGTTAACATATTTGCTATACACGACAGAGCACATAACACATAACACTTACTGCAATATTTAACATCTTGTAATTAATATGTGTTAGGGTTATTTCGTTAAAAGGACGGCCTCAGGTGGAATAAAAATTAAAACGAAGGAACGACCATTCCAAAGGACAGACACAGTAAATTCAAGCGTGTAACTCGTGTAGTTTATTTTTTTGTACGTAGTAACGACAAACTTAGAAGATAGTGGTGAACATGCATACAAATAGGCCTACCGTAACTTTTATTCCAGTCATATTTCCATGCATTGGTACTTACTGTTTTCTAGGTTTATTTCATTATTTATTTAAATTTATCTCGCTGGGCTTAGTGTTTTATTGGGATTGTGGCAAACATTCAAATCATAGAAAGAAAAGCACAATTATGTTTCGAACGCCTACGGCGAAGTTACATAGTTGAAATAAATAAAGAGACACAACTACGAAATAATTAATTTCGTTATAAAACAGTTCGCGATTAAAACGTATAAATTTCGCACGTCCAATATTTGCAATCACGCACACACTAGCCCAGCGTGATATACAACAATACATTTCACACACAGCGGTCACGACACACGTTACAGTATATGTATTCCTGCCGTGGAAAAACAGATCTATCACAACATCGTAACTTGCCTAGGTAGACTTACAAAACACAACGTGTACAAACTTGATGTAGTGATTTTAAGTTCAGCCAAGAGCAACACGCCGCGTCATCTTCACGTCGCCACACTTCTGCCAACTTAGGATTCGTAACCGCCACGCCATCACATCTAAATATATTATAATAAGTATTCGGACAGTAAAATCTCGTTTCAGTTTTAAATTACAAATTCAAAAATCATTATTATTGCTGTAATAAATATGTAATATGCTAAAATTGAAAACATGTATAATTTTCCTGCTACTACAGGCGCTGCGAAACTTCCCGAGAGAGAAAGAGAGAAAGCGAGCGAGCGACAAGCTCCGCTCCGCCTATTGAATTTTCTTCCTAGGTAGAAAAAAAAAACACCATGCCACTAGGGCCTACGCACGGTAATTTGCGCTGATAGTTTTAACTGTAACAATGAAATATGTTTCCTTCATTGCTCCCTAAAAATTCACAATTATCAATAGGCAACGTTTGATTTACAAATAGCATACTAAAAAGCCAGATTGATACAATATTTTAACTGGGAACTATTTCTTAATAGCCGTTGCCAACGCATCGCTGCTTACGCTGTTTTTAATTCGTATTTAATAAGAAATAAATATTACATGTTATAGAAGATACTAAGTTTTTAGTTTCATTTATTCAAGAATACAATACTTAAAAAAGTTAATCACAGTGTTATATTTGTGGTATACAAGTTATTAAAAAAANTCATTTATTCAAGAATACAATACTTAAAAAAGTTAATCACAGTGTTATATTTGTGGTATACAAGTTATTAAAAAAACAGGTTGACATGTTATTTCTGATTTTTCAAGGGTTCGTTTCAAAATATGCGAAGAAACCGTGAATTGACTATATAATAAACGTCGAAATGGGAAAGGAAATTTCGTGTCACAAACCAGTCACAAACTTACTACTCTGCCATTTCAAATTGCCAAAGTTTAACAGTAGCTGTGTTCTTTCCAACGACTCAAAAGTCGAGGNAACTTACTACTCTGCCATTTCAAATTGCCAAAGTTTAACAGTAGCTGTGTTCTTTCCAACGACTCAAAAGTCGAGGATTTATGTTATTTGATGTGCTCCTTTTGTATAATAAAAAAACTGTTGTTAAATGCATATCCCCATGTTGTACTTGTACCACGAATTGACGGTCAATATGTTTCGACAAAATGATTCACTGCAATCGACCATTGGAATCTTAAGCAGGGTACTTTTTTTTATTACGTTTTCCCGTAATTTTTCTGACGTTAAATTGTAGTTTAAAGTTAATTATAACTGAAAACTTAAAATCAAAAGTCTTTTTGGCTGAAGTAATCACGCTACANTAAATTGTAGTTTAAAGTTAATTATAACTGAAAACTTAAAATCAAAAGTCTTTTTGGCTGAAGTAATCACGCTACAACTGTCTATTTATAGATTTAAAAAAACCTACTATTATGTAACTACTACTGCTTTTTACACGCATTTCATTACCCTCCAGTAAGGTACGCAACATCTTTGTAATAATATATTTACTTAAAAATTTCAGCGACGATAATGGGAATAAAACGAGAAAGAATTTTGTTTTAAGTTTGTGAAAATTCTCGTAATGGATCAAAGTGTAGATATTCAAGCCAAAGTTTGTNTGAGAAAGAATTTTGTTTTAAGTTTGTGAAAATTCTCGTAATGGATCAAAGTGTAGATATTCAAGCCAAAGTTTGTACAAAATTGGTATAATGCCTAAAAACATATATTTCGATTACAAATTAAAATATAACTAAAAATAAAAACGAATGATTATTTATATCCTAATCGTAAATTTATACGTTTTTTTTCACAGAGTATTTACGCAAGCCATCACATAAGTCGCAAAAGGTTATGTAAAGTGCACAATTGTAGCAGCTGGGATGAATCTTCAAAAGATCGGTCGTGGCCAGTTCCTTCCCGATCCTTATTTTCCCAGCCACTGGTTCGCCTGCAATGTCGATTCCTGCCTAATTAGGTACACGTAGGCGGCTGCAATCTACTTTGAATGCTAACGAAAACTTATATCAGAATGAACATTAAAATGTCATCGAAGATACACTTTTAATGACGTTCAGGTGCCTTACACGACCGATAAACTTATCGAAAATGCCTAAAGAACGATATAAAGTTATAATCCTCAACATAACGTAAAATATTTGTAAAAATATTGTTTTTCATTTTTTCTGCGCTTGTCGTCAGACTACAAATGCTAATTATTTTTCTAAGAGTTTATAACACACTATAAATACGTTTATTTTTAACTACTTGAATGCGAAGAAAATTTGAAAGAATTCAGAAGAACAGGACACTTCAGTGACATGTTCTGTTGGACTCTGCAAATTTAATATATATATATATATATTTGTACATTATATTTGTACGATACAATTTTTTTCACTAAAAAGCATAACAGCATTAGACATCTGCATAGTATAATAAGTGCTCATAGGAAGGCCAAAGACCAAACTTTATGATACTCTCTACAGCGTGTCCCTGAAAGGAAAAGCCAAANATAAGTGCTCATAGGAAGGCCAAAGACCAAACTTTATGATACTCTCTACAGCGTGTCCCTGAAAGGAAAAGCCAAATGTACCCTGTGATAAAAACAAGACAAATACAATTCAAATGTATTTGTTAATTTTTATATATTCAAGAATTGCAGTTAAAAATTCAAGTAAGGTAACAAATTAGATTTTAAAATAATAATTTACACAAATATAATTTTAAAATATAAAAATATTGTTGCACGTGTGAATTTGGTAAATATATTTTTCTACTGTAATTTTATTCATTTTTGCAAATTGATATAATCGTATTATTTTAGTAGCTGAAAAAGAGAAAAAATTGACATCCGTGCATAACTACAAAAAAAACTGAAAAACAAGTTTTGTTTCCTATTCACTTTTATTTTATTAGATACAAACTGTACAAAGTTTAACACCAAAGTAAACTATGTAGTATTTCTTGCACAGCCATATTCACGTTTGTATGCNCGAAAAAAAACTGAAAAACAAGTTTTGTTTCCCATTTACTTTTATTTTATTATATACAAACTGTACAAAGTTTAACACCAAAGTAAACTATGTAGTATTTCTTGCACAGCCACATTCACGTTTGTATGCCCCAGAACAGGAAAACAGTGGGAATTTTATGCTGGAGAGGCGATAAAGTTACTTAAAACTTTCCTGGGGAATTACTTCAGCTATCAGGATCAAGGCGTGTTGAACACCACACACTTTACATGGCACTTCATCCCAGAACTTCTGCCCCAGAATAAGGTTGTCAAGAAGGTCGACTCACGTCGCCTGCCATAAGATGTACATTTAAAATCTCACTGATAGCCCAGTCATATTAGGGGTTTCACCTCGGAATGAAAGATAATAAGCTGTAAATTAGTATAAGCCTTTGTTTTGTCGTTCTTAATGTTGTCTCAAAAGTCACCAATGTTATCGTGTCCGCGTCTTAAGATAAATGTATAATAAGCTATATTTAATGATAAATAAATATATGTATAAAATATATTCCCTTACTGGCTTTTTAAATTAAAATATAACTAAAATATACATTCCAGAATTATTAATATACTATAGTTAAATATAAATAATTAAGTCACTTATTTTAATTAAATATAAATAATTTATAATTAGTACATAAATAAAGGGCATTGTTTAATAATTATACTTTTTTAGTAAATAATTAACTTTATCCAACGTACTGATAACCGTAACTCACGCTTGACCTTGCATTAGACCATATATGACTGTGCGCGGCGCACTCTTTGCGGTCTACCGCAGAAACGGTTGATCGTATGAAAAAAAAGTTCAAACAGAAGTTGTAGAGAATTTTATATTCTACAACTTTTATAATAAGTGCAAATCTTATTTAAGCAATAAAAAGCGAGATATTCGCGAAAAACCGATTTTTATGACCTTTGACCTTCAATATCTTAAGACGCGGACACGATAACATTGGTGACTTTTGAGACAACATTAAGAACGACAAAACAAAGGCTTATACCAATTTACAGCTTATTATCTTTCATTCCGAGGTTGACCCCTTTTTTTACCTAATATGACTGGGCTATGAAGGATAGAAGACAGTGCGAAATAACATCCAGAGACATTTCTCTTGTTTGTTTCAGTGAGAGACTTCATTAACAGAAACAAAACTTACAAAAAATAATTCGAAACCTACTTGCTTTTACTATTGGAGAATCATCACATCAAAATGAGGTTATAATCATTGTGCAATTCAGAGAAGAAAAACGTTCTAGATGAAGAAAATAAAAATTCCTATTAGTATGCAATTTTTATAGGATGTAATCGTTACAAAAAGTGCGGACGGGTGGCCTTTACAGTTAAATTCCGAAGAAGTAAAAGTGTAAATCAATGTTAATGCGAACTCAGCAATTATTTAACTACAACTATTTCTCCCTTAACAGGTTTATTTTTATGAGAACCTTTGTTTTAAAAGAATCCCTACTGATAACTGNAACTACAACTATTTCTCCCTTAACAGGTTTATTTTTATGAGAACCTTTGTTTTAAAAGAATCCCTACTGATAACTGCATCCTATTTTAACGTAGACACTGCTTCGAGTTCTTAAAAGTAATGTTGGCAGCGTATCAGGACAAGTAATTCTATGTCTTAACATTAGATTGAAATTGTAGTGTTTTAACTTTTCGCCTAGCAAATTGGCGTCTTTCAAAAAATTTTATAAGCACCAAAGTAAATTGGCAACATAGTAGCGGGCTTAATAACATCGCAGTCATTTATGGATAATAGTTGCTTAGGTCCCTGGAAATGTCCATTGTTACACATTCTACAGAAAGAAGGANAACTACAACTATTTCTCCCTTAACAGGTTTATTTTTATGAGAACCTTTGTTTTAAAAGAATCCCTACTGATAACTGTATCCTATTTTAACGTAGACACTGCTTCGAGTTCTTAAAAGTAATGTTGGCAGCGTATCAGGACAAGTAATTCTATGTCTTAACATTAGATTGAAAGTGTAGTGTTTTAACTTTTCGCCTAGCAAATTGGCGTCTTTCAAAAAATGTTATAAGCACCAAAGTAAATTGGCAACATAGTAGCGGGCTTAATAACCTCGCAGTCATTTATGGATAATAGTTGCTTAGGTCCCTGGAAATGTCCATTGTTACACATTCTACAGAAAGAAGGANCTCGCAGTCATTTATGGATAATAGTTGCTTAGGTCCCTGGAAATGTCCATTGTTACACATTCTACAGAAAGAAGGAACAACGCAGAATTTACAAAAGTATTCAATTAACCGCGTAGTTATCGTTTTATCTTTGCCCGAGCACCTGACGACGATGGGACTCCTTCAGATTGGGTGAAGCAGGAATCCGTGAAGGTCCAGCCCCCCGCCTCCTCCCCTACCATCTTCCCAAATCACATCCCGTGTCTTTTCCGATTTCGTTTTCATTCGCTGTCCATTTGCAGTCAGGGGCGGAACTCTTTGCCCCTTCCCAGACCCAGATCATCGTGTAGCGATCCGAACCAAGCAAAGCCCGCGTGCAACTTACCCAATTCGATCCGGAGAATCCTTCCTGTGTTACAACCGCAAGGAAATGACCTACCCACCAGCCAGAAAGAGAAAGAGAGAAGGAAGGAGAGGGTTTGCGAACATTACCATCTCAAGAGGTTCGATCGACTCTTCCGACCCCGAGACACCGGTGTTCGGTTCGCGTGAGAATTCGCGTCCGGAAGTGGATGAAGGTAATTACGGCGTAAATTATTCGACCGGATAATTATCCTGCATTACCGTGTGTGTGCTGTATAATCGAGTCCGATAATTACAGTGAACGGGCTACAGTTCTCTCGCACGCGCAAAAGATTTGCGAGCGACGGTGTTCCCGCGTTCGTTTTCAATGAAAGATTCCTTCCTTTGATCTGCATAAGCAAACTTCACCGGTACGAGGGATCTGTGTTTGACAGCCTTACAGTAAATAACATATATCGTACAGGATTTCATAAGGTACTACACAGACAGTAAAATGACGAATCTTAAAGTTCCTATCGGCTTTCAAGACCTCGCTGTTAAGAACCGCCCAAATCTCTTCACTCATTAAAAGTTCCAACAATAATTATAAAGAACTAAATTCTAGACAGAAAGGTGTGCCATGTTGTGGCATTTTCTCTCTAATCTATTTTGCTGTAATTTACTTTTATTAGCAAATTTCTTCCTTTTTGGCAAAGCCCCGTTGTCTTTCCTTAATTATTATGGACATTTTTATGGCAATTTGTTTTCCTTTTAATATTTATTATGTCATGTTAAAGGATGATGTAACCTTAATTTGAAAGCTTTTTTGAAACCTGTAATTGTAAATGCAATATGCAGTAGCAAAATAANAAAGGATGATGTAACCTTAATTTGAAAGCTTTTTTGAAACCTGTAATTGTAAATGCAATATGCAGTAGCAAAATAATGAAATTATCTTATTTTCAGTGTGTTTATTGCTCTTAAAGTAGCGAACCTGTTTGGACTGTCTCTAATTAACCTGTGTTATCAGTTCACATTTGTCACACCAGATGATACAGAGCTTATGCTTTGTAATTTTTAATGTCTTAATGTTATTTTACGTTATATATTTATAATATTTTTACAATAGTTAATATTGTAATCTAAAGTTANGTTTAATGTCTTAATGTTATTTTACGTTATATATTTATAATATTTTTACAATAGTTAATATTGTAATCTAAAGTTAAAAATAATATACACTATATTTTGACTCTTAATGACTTTGGTGACCGCGACGTGGTGATTCGGGATGTATTGATTGGCCATGTCGTGTGTATCGGAATGACCCAATTTTTTTGTTGGAAAAAGAAAAGTGTTGACTCGTCCTTCTTGACAACACCTTTTCAAGATGTTACAACGCATTTATTTTTGCTGCGTGATTATCTTCTAACATAATGTTATAATAAGTTCATAGACCGCTCACGGTAAGTAATTTGGATGCTTTATTGTTTCTGCAAACCGATAATTGTTTGTTTTATGTGGGCATTAAACATACTTACCTCACGTGTGTTAAATTAGAGCGGTCCAAGTTTTGCCCGAGACTTCTATCTGTAGCTGACCATGACGTAAAGTACGCCTTCCTGGTTTGTGCCATGGCCTAGCTGTGTGATGGGACCATGGGTTGATTTTCCACCTTTCGCCTGTGCGCCACAGTCCGGACCAGCGCCTGGCAAATGTCAGCTACGATTTCTTTTTACATTTCTGCATGAACATTTAAAACAACAAACCGTCATGGCTGCCCGTTTTCTCGTCTCCTTTGGAACAGTTAAATTCCTACCCAACCAGAAAAGATTGGAAAAATACATAAAAACAATTTTCATGTGTTAAAATTATTTTTTTAAATAAAAAGGTTTTAGCAAATTGTTTTTAACTAAACCAAGTATAAATATATTAATGGGTGCACTCACATAACTGTAAATGCATAAGTACTCTAATACTCATACTGTTGTGTTTGTGATAGTGTTTTTTTTTTGTTTTGGGTTTAGCCTCCTATTGGGGCTTTCTTTGTGGGTGCTTCGGTGTCCACATCCGAAAATAAAATTAAATTAAAAAATATTAAATATATTTTCAACCTTTTATTCTGTGTTTAGAAGCATTTTTAATTACTAAATAATTAAATGGTAAGAAAGTAACTTACCATGGAAACTCTTGTGAACTAGGTCAAAGTTTAATAGTTGTTACTTCTGTTTCTCTTTTGCATAGTGCATGCATGTGCTTAGAGCCTGTTTTTCTATCTTTAGAGTATCCCCATAATGGTGTAAAAGGTAAGACGACTTGGTAGGGCTCGGTCCTGTGTTTTAATCTATCTTTAGCATAAAGGACCGCGCTTGTGGCGGATTACGTTCCTAGTTCTCTTCTGGGATAACTTGGTGCTCGGGTTGGGAGCCATTTGTGTTGGCAATCCCCTTTCTGAGGATTTCTGTGCCAGTTGGTTCCGGTCTTGTACACCAAGGGGTGGCTCAAAGGAAACGTTTAAATACAGTTATGCCATGCATTTTGGCCAACGACGTCTTAACTATTACTTTATAAAGTACTGAATCACCTCTTACAGTACTACAGTAAACGCTGCAGAACTCAAAATTTGTACGTTGGTTAGTTACGTAAAGGGGATGTGACGTTTTGTGAAATTACGAATTTATGTGCGACGATTTTGGGGCTGTCTGTACTAAAGCATCCAGCTACCTGATGCAGTTGCGCTGCCCCCGTCTCATGTCGTATGCCAACTGGAACTAAATACGACCAACTCATTTTCCACGCACCTGGCCTGTGCGGTTTAATCTTCTTTCGGCCTATTTATAGTGACACCATCATCACTGGTGTAAAGCTGGAAATCGAAAGAGATTGCACCACATTCCACTACCCACCAGCTGATCCGAATCACAGAATACATTACTAATGCTTTAAATTTGTACGATTTTGTTGTAACTGTATTTCTTGTGACATGTTGTGTCCAAAACCTTCTACCACGCGATGGTTCCTTTACTTTGGGTATGCGGTCGAAATCACACCAAGAATTGGCTACTCCAGTACCTCCCATCCAGGGCTCGATTAGCCATTTTCGTTGTCGTGGTTATGCATTGTTCAGAAGATAAGGAAGAGGAAGNTACCTCCCATCCAGGGCTCGATTAGCCATTTTCGTTGTCGTGGTTATGCATTGTTCAGAAGATAAGGAAGAGGAAGGAAGTTGCTGTGGTACGCTGCTGTCAATTTCGAGCCACGTGGAACAAAGTGACAGACAAGTAATCCCCTGACGTCATATGCGACAAAGACCATCAACTTCGAGTTTTGATTGAACTTCTGCCTTCGTGGTGATCCTACATGTTGCCACTCTGCTGATTGACGTTTGAGTTAAGGAACGTAAGCTCTGGCCCAAAATTCATCCATGGCGACCATTCTCGACACAAAATGGTCTCCTCCCTGCTGGTAGCACGCCAGGTGGTCGCAGTATGTTGCATACCGTGCTCACGAACTCAGTGATGACGACCCATCAAAGATCAAGGATAGCGAAACTGAAGAAATCAGTACGGAGGAAAACACTGAACCTAATGCGGAAGTAGCAATTGAAGAAGGGAAACTAACCTGGTTAAAGACGACTCGGCGCGAAAACGGTACTTGAGATTTAAGGACATGGATCCGAACAGAAGGACCGTAATTGGGGGGAGGGGAATCGATTAAGGCAGTACAGGCCCCTCTCTCCAATTACTCAGGCAACAGGCAACACTGACGAAAGGAGTTGTAATGTAGTACATAAATATATTAGTAGTAGTAGTTAGTTCCACTATAGAAGGCATATTATAGAATTAGAATCCCCTTGATATGTGGGGAACGGTGGTGTATGGCAGATCAACCACCCCACTTGCATACTACGGGCGTCAAGGGCAACCACTAGAGGGTAAAAATAGACAGAAATGAGAAGCCACTTACGTGGTGAGATGCAAGTCAGAAATGAAAAAGAAAAAAAGTACAAATAATGTGGTCCGAAAACAGGAAGCCAGAGGCCAGAATAAAAATATAAGGAAAATCAGTAAAAGTAAAGGATAACTTATACTCCCTGCATTTCCCAAAAAGGGTACAGTTGTAGGGGTGGAGAGTCATACATACGTGGTTCAACCTATAGCTGTTCATGTAAAAAAAAAATAATAATAATCATGCTTACGCTTGCTTAAATTTCAATGAGTGCACGTGGCTTTCATTTCGATGCAGCTTTACGCTGGTGAAAGTTGTTTCATGGATCCTATGGCTGGTTAGTTTCTAGATGCCGTTTTTTGCCTGTAATTCAAGCAGTGTCTATCTGCTCTCGGCGTTCACGATGTGACACGTTGATCTGCACAGTCGTAGGTCATCGTGTCCGTTGCCGGGCAATTGTTCCTTCGTTTCGTCGCTGAAATGCTTTTATCAACCTCGCGATAATTCTGTATGTAAGGGCATTATTCTTTACGGCTTCCACCAGCTCCCTGTGGCATTTTATTATATTTCTGAGCAATAGAATGGCTATTTTGACGTAGGACCACTGTTCAAGTCGGGTCACATCCATTCTGCACACACATCTGAATTAAAGTCGCTTTCTGTGCGATAACCATCCATCACATTGCAATCCATCGATGCACTCACATACTATGGTTTCCAGGTACGCCGGGGAAATAAGGCAATTAATGATACCATCGCATACTTTTGAACAAATATTACAGTTGCCATGACTTATGCCTCGACCTCGTAAATACATTTTTAAACTTCGTGACTATCGAACAAATATCTCCAATACTTTCTCCACTTCACGGGTTTGCTGTGCCCTACCCTTCCAGACTCTTCCTCATTCGGAGTTTGACCATAGCTCCAGCTGGAACCATGGTACCACACAACCCCGCTCAGCCGCGATGCATGCGTCTTTTAGACATAATAATCCGGAGGCGTATAGGGCTGGCGAGGCTGAGAGGCATCGCTGGTTCCTACTGGACTTAGCAAGTAACAAGCATGCCGGAAGGCTCACAGAACTGTGAAGGGACTCGCGCTGGCGTGGCCGGATTTGGGGGATTACCAGACAGGGCCTACAAAAAATTGGGATTGCATCTTCATTTTGCGCCTTTCTGCTGGCTTACCGGCATCGAGTATCGAATTTCCGTTTCTTTTGCCATGTTACAATATTCTTGGGTATTTATTGTTTCCGCCAAGTTAGATTATTATTTTGTAAATATAGTATACACAGTGATCTGTGTAGCTATTATGCACTGAAGTAAACGTATGTTTGCATAAAAAAATTTGTTTTAATAGTGTCAGTTAAATAAAAAACAGTTATTACAACCAAATAATTATAGATGTCCCAACAAAAATACACACTCAGCTCATCTATATTTGATGGTTAAAGGAAAATAAAAAAAATCTAGTTTTATTATTCTTTGGATTTTGAATTCAGTCAGGAATATATTGGGTAACATCAGTTGTAGCAATACTGAAACATGCATTTCGATCGCCCAAAGAACTCTTTCTTTCAGTGTAACATCCTGACGCCCAATTTTAGTCAGTGATATTTAACGACATCGCGGCTCAGAAACAGTTTCGACTGTACTGAGAACCAGCCAATATTGTGACAGTTAATTTTATCGTAAAGGGAACAGATTATATTCACTTAATATACTTTTTATAATTGATTAGCGTCAGTAATTGTTAAAACGGAATGGGACACGAAGTAAAAGCAAATGCGCTGCACTCACTGGTGACACAAATATTGTGTGCATTAGAGGAATGATGTTTAGCTCACCGCTGGTATTAGTTACTTAAAACTGAAAAACATCTGTGAATCGCCCATGCAGTAACAAAGTTTAAGAATACAGTTTTAAAACAGCACATATAAAAGAAAAATTAAAACTGTCAAATCAGCTACATATACAATTATTTTTAAGTTTCATTCAGAAAATTTACACACACACACACACACACACATATATATATATATGTTTACACACCTGATATATTTATGTTTATAAGTAATATAACAATATTGTATGCTCTTGTTTTCGTTTCCATTATTTTCATTTGAGGTGGTACTGATAGTGTTATGGGCCTATCTGGGCAAATATTTGCGTTGAACTTGCATACTTGCACATAGTTTTAAAAAATTAGAACTTCGTTATCATTAAAACACATCTTACCTAATTTTATGTAACATTATTACCACATATTCAGGACTCACAATAGCTCTCTTTCAAACGAATATCGCTAAGGAACAAACCTATGACTATTTTACGTGTAGTATCTCTGATTTAGTTTAAAAGCTCTGCCAAAATTTCATACAGTTTCGTTGAGGTCACTTTTTAATTCGAGTAGTAGTCCCTCTGGGGAAAAAAACATACGGTGCTACGTTGCATTTCTTAGGCCAAAAATATACTTGCATTATATTTTTAGAATTAAACGTACGAGAGAGGTATTTGGGCGGCTCTTAACAACGTGTGAATATAACGTATAGAACTTTGGCCGAAAACTAAGCACTGTGTTAAAAGCATTCTGGTGCATTTACGTGCAGATTTGTTATACAATGTGAGTGAGAACTCCGTTACTTATACAATGCGCGATGTGCGCAAGGAAACTGCTCTGATCCCTCGCTGCAGGCGCCTCAGTGTACCTCCGTCATTCTACTTCCGGCCAGGCTCCCACATCAACTACGTGTGGTCCGTAGCACAAATACTTCNATCAGTGTACCTCCGTCATTCTACTTCCGGCCAGGCTCCCACATCAACTACGTGTGGTCCGTAGCACAAATACTTCGCACGTTGACGTGACGTTGGTGCGAAATTCTGGCATTAGTATACAACTTAAATAATGTCCTTAACTAGTGTAGCCGTGTAACTATAAGACGTGTGGTTTGCTGTGTGGTTATGTCAAGTATATTACGTAAATTAAACATTAAATCACGCAAATTACGGTTAATGCGTTGCAAGTTCGTTTACAAGCTGTACAGTCTCCAACCTTATTTTCAACTAACATGGTGAAGTAAGGGCACAGTTGTTCCGTTACCTTGCGTAATCATGTACGTATTTATTAACGGAACAGCAGCGCACGAGTTTTCCAGCAACTGCATTTATGCAGGCAACGGAACACGGCCCAAGAATAATACGGAAGGAACGAAACTGAAAGCATTTTTCTCCTCTTCGTTAGAGTTAGTTTCCTGACCAGACGAAAGGTATCATCAGTGTCGTTTGCCCGCGATGCCATCATGTGGCGTACCGAGTAACGCTTGTCATCGCGCCTTTTTCAAAGAGCGTCTAACATGCGCCACTACGGTGTACAAATAAGAGGGGGGGGGGGATGGAAGAGAAGCAGTAGGTCAACCATTAACTAAGGGCCTGGCTCAAATAGGCAAAATTTGTTAACAATATATTTACGTGACACGATTTTGTATACAAAAATGGTGACATATTTTGTAATTTCGTATTTAGTTTTTTGTATGTAGCGCACATTTACGAAAATATCAAATCGCTATCACATTTGATTTCACCTGGAGGCTACATATTAGTTTAAAATATGTAATGTACATGGAACTGCCTAATTAACTGAATTATAATTTAAAGAAATGTGTTTCATCATTATAATTACTGCTTCAGATCATTAGGAGAGTTGTAAATTTGTTTACAGTGACACATTGTGAAATATGATCTATTGCTGGACTTCCAAACAGAATAACATCCTTGTCATTTAAGAATTATGTAAAATAAAAACGTTTATTTTTAATAATAACATTTACTTAAAATTCACAGAATTTTGATGTGTCGGTGCTGTTGCTAAACAAGTGACTGTCAACAGCATCCGAATTAAAAATCTACCAAATTGCAAATTACTAAATAACGAAATATCCGTAACACGGCCTAAGAGTGATATAGATTGATTTTCGTATTCTGCGCATTTCTGCAACAATGACCCAACCAACACCAATAGAACTGTCAAAATCACGCGATCAGCAGTGAATAAAGTGTTGGCTTTTTAGATTTTCAACAGAGTCAATATTTTATATGAAAAAATATTACGGCTAATTTGAGTATATTCCAATAGGTTTTACTACGGCAATAACAATAAGGGCAACAACAGCAGGCGCGTCACCTGCCCACACAAGGCGCTGGACTGCTGTGCTAGTATTCCCGTCGTGCCGCGTGCGAGTACAGGAATTCAAGCGATGATCCAATAATGTTATTAGTGGAAAACTTTTAGCAAAGTTCAAAATCTGTTATCATCTACATAACAGTAATGTTGTTAAATCACTCTGCTCCCACCACCACGAACTCGATTAAATTCTCGTGGCGTGAACCAGACTTTTCGCATGTTGGCGGACGTTACTGTTGGCCAAGGCACTCTCATGTTTCCCCCACTATTGCATTTCATCACTACTTCATCTTACCCTGCTTTATCCCCCTCGGAGATCAAGACCTCAGCTATGAAGCGAAGCACAAATATTTATCACTCTCTCCTCTAAATAAGTTTATTTAACACCGCGATAAGGGATCCACCTGCCTTATGCTTGAACTGCGTTACAGAGTATTTGAAGTACACGTTTTTTTTTACGAAACTATTAAACATGATTCCAATCTGCTGATCTACGAAAAGAACACACACTTCAGACGAGGGCTGTTGAGTGCTTTCAAGATGTGACGCGTAATAGAAATGCCATTTGAGAGTACTCCAAAATTGCTAAGAAAAAAAAACTGCTTTTTCAAAGCACTGCATGTCAAAATACATGGGTCAGATGCATATAAAACTCAATGGTCTTGCGTTGAACCTTCCTACAGACTTTCCGTCAATAAAACAATAGGGTCGCCGGTGAAAATCCCATAGGCACACGCAGCACGGCGAGAATACTGCACGCCAATTCAAGCCTTGCGTGTAGCGACGATGGCGCACTTGATGCGCGTAGCAGTGTCGCCCTTATTGCTTCCGCGCTTCTCGGACTCAAACGCAGAAAAAAGCTCTAGGTAGGCGGGAGCATTAACTATATACAAGGGCAGTGATATTTCGCGAAAAGATTTCGGGACAAGATACAGCCCAAAGCAATGTAGAGTCGTCCAGCTTCTTTGATTGGCTAAACAATGTTAACCGTTTGCGCACGAATCACGAAGGTTCAGTGTCGGAGTTACATAGTCCTAGTGGCTTGGTCAAAGACGGACGCGGCACTAGCAGCCAACGGAGGTATAACAACAGCCTAGGCGTGTATATAGTATTGAAATCTACTGTGTGCTCCGATTTTTACGGGAAAAGTCACTGGCCCTAACTATATAATATCACAATTGAAAGGTTGGCTATGTTGAAGGGTGCCAAAATAACGTCTGCATTTCACAAGATGTTTTGACAGTTGTATTTCGGGCTGCGTTGGACTAACTTACGTGTTCTTTTCGGAAAGAAAAAAAAAATAGCGAATACGTTAAGCAGTTTCTTGTAAAACCATACACTTCTAACACTTTGCATCGAGGTTCACACACTGTCAAGACCACACTACCGGCAACTAAACTGCCAAGAGTTCCTGCAGCATATTCACTCTGTCCAGAGGCGGTTTGAGCGTTCGTGCGTGCCCAGCCTGCTGAAAGGCCAATCATGCAGTCCAGCAAACACACCTCTATTGGTGCTAACAATGACTTAACAATTTGATTGCGGGACTCAATGCGTGACCTTGAAATCGCTCACAATGAGCGTCCTTGGCAGTATCACGCAGTCCTAAACGCAACAGAGATACGTAATTTTTCATGCACCCAGTTAACTGCGTACTCCGTATCCATTAACATTTTGTACATACATAAATACTTCCAGATCTGAAGATCTATTGTATATTTCTTTACGAAATCGTGAAATAGTCGTGAGGCGGGTAGGCTGTGGTTTATTTATTTGCGACTTAATTTTCCGCGGCCCCTTTTTCTCCCCACCAAACCCCCCATGAATACTGCATAAAAATTTACAACCTAAAGCTGATATAATAAAAGTAATTATTATACTTATTGAATAATATGTAAAAAGTAATATTAATTTAAAAATAATATCACCATGTTACATTTTGCGCCTATGTTCTCGTAGGTAACTGGCCACTAAACAACTAATAATAAAGCCGATGAAGTAGGTACTTCTGGACTTGGCTTTTAAAGGTGACGATCTTCTCTACAGCTGGTTTGCAAATCATTGAGTACTTCTGAACCTAACCTAAAAAAATGCTACTAAATGCACATATTTTAATGTACATGCTTAGTGGTATAATCCTAGTAAAGTTGGCAAAGCTGTAGAAAAAAGTAGTTCCATGTCTCAGTATAGGGCCTAGTATTCAAAGTACGACGTTGAAATTCGTGGACAATGAATTCATGTAATTTTGTTTCTTTTTCGGGAACATGAGTGTTAAGAATCAGATATGTCAGCAACATATTTACGCTTGTAACTTGATTGACGAACGAACAAAGTTAACGGGCTCCATGGTGATTTCGAATTTACATGTGGCGTTAGGATACAAAAGGGACATAAAAGTGCACCACTCTAAATAGAGCTTACAATAATTCTCAATTAGTCCTTTGGGACGGCACAAATTTACTGGCACTCAGGACAAGATTGAAGTGAGTTGCCTATATTATTCACTAAAACAATATCAGTTGTGTTGGTCTGCGCATTTCCACTTGCCTTTGTTCTATCGGTCCAGGCTACGCCGAACATGTTTTCAACTTATTGTATACTCTGCAACGTTTATTACTGACTGGCCGTCGGCCAATGGAGTCGCGTGTTGGCTATGTACCAATTAATGCATTGCGACAGATGTAAAACATTTTACAATCCATCGTGTTCGCTTGAAAAACTATTAAAAAGAACAGTTTTATTCTTAAGAATTGACTGTTGACTTGCTGTAATTTTTTACTTGGATTCCGATAAAGTCCTGCGAAACACTTGTGACAAGCGTAAATGGCGAAGCCACAATTGTATAATTATTATTTTATAAAGTTACGGTATTTTGTAAATGTTAATTAGTTGTTTAGAGTAATTCCTCAGGTAAGACTATGTAATATTCTTTTATAAAATAAATTTGTGCCCGCGGAAAGGATCACAGACTTAGAGGGGACTTAGAGAACCCGCTTCTGTGATTGGCTCCGAGAGGACACCCGTCGGAGTATCCTCGGGTGAACCCGAGCGGCGAGGAGGTAGCTGTGGGCGCCAGGACGTGACAGATAACGAGGGAGACAGGAGTTGGGGGCGCAGGCCTTCGAAAGGCCTGCGTACATATTGTTTTGTTAACCTCGGAACGTGAGTGCCGAACTCTCGCGGGAGGCCAGAGAAACTTTCTACGTACTGAAGGCTCAGTGTGGGGAGCTTGCGTGAAGCAATTAAACGCTCGGAAACGAATTAGGACACCTTCGTAATAATTCCTTGTGGGCATTTAAAAATAACTGTGGTGACTTTTAGTTATGGTAGTTTCCTCGTTAGATTCCTCATCACTTTCCCTGGACTAGCTGGCGCTGTGTAATTTATAGTGATTTATTGGAATGCAACATGAAGTTGTGAAGCACGGCGAGTTACACACTAAAACCACAAAAGTGTGAGATGTGTCTTCAAGAGCACATAAATATCCATAAAATCGTATCCCCGAGTATATCTGCGTACTCATCACAGAGTAAACATAGAAAAAGATAGAAAATTGATTTGTTGTAAATCGATATTTTTGCGTCCGATTTTCTATGCGCGTCGATATTCTGTGCTTCGATCGAGATCGATCCAATAAATCGATTAATCAGGTACAGATAGGCAAGCCTACCATGGCCTGAGCGGTACACAAATACTTGCATATCGGCGGCCGCGGCGCGGTGCGGGGCGCAAGAGGCAGCACGCGGCGGCATCGCGGAGCCGTAAAACGTGCGGGAACAATCTCGGGGCGCGGTAAACCGCCCGCGTTGATGGCCGGCGGCGAGGCTGCCGCGCGCTAAATCCCGCCTCACATGTATTATTCACCGAGGTGCTGCCTCTCCTCCCTAGCCAAGAAACCTTCCTTCACCCAGCAACGAAGGTGGATGCGAGCAGGCAACGCCACATCGTATCTTCACTGCGAAACGTTGTTTTTATGTCCTGGCCCTCAAACAGCTATTTCGCTTGATGATACCTACTTCTGTGTGCGGTAAAAATCCAACCCGAGAAGGCTAAAGAGAACCCTCATGACAACTGTTTAATTGAATTCACTGTTTTCTTTTTCGCGTCAATCACTTAACACATTTAGAAGGTACTCAAGAGGTCAAGTCAATAGACCAGTTTACCTTTAGCTTGAATTTCATTGTAATATCTATCTATAATCTGATTATATAGGCTGTTTACGGCAAAGTTATCACTTTTGAAAGCCCTCTCATTTGGAATAAAAGTCAATAAATAAATTTTGTTTTAGCCTTTGCGGTGGAATCTCACACACTGTGTCCATTACTTACATGACACTATTTATTTAAAAACGCTGTTAAAGGATAAAATATGGCTGAAAGTAAAAAGTAACTAGGCCTCAAAAGTGCTCACTTTGCCGTAAGAACTTCACTAGGCTAAATTGACACTAGGTCACTGCATTGGTTCTAAAAGAAAATAAGTCACACATTTTGGCAGCTGCCAAAAAAAACAGTTTACACGCGGTAATATTATAAGTTACACGACTAGATAACTTCGGCCGCATAGGAATTTAACACGTGGCAAACTGGTTATAACGCAAACGCAGTAAACTGAGTGTCACGGAACGGCCATAAAACATTCGAAAAAATTCTCCTTTTGTTGTTATAAAGGGACTTTAAGATTCGGCCAAAGTTTACATACGAGCAGATGCTGCTAGTTATATTTCATGATAAGAGATGGATGCTTCATCACATGATATAAGGAGAAAGTTTACAGAAGTTCCACAAGTCGTTTACTATATTAACAGGCAATTAAAGTGACACTCGCGCAGTCTGTCCGTCGTGAGTTCTAAATTTGTGCTGGAATATATTAAATCTTATTTGTTTAATTAATAACATGGTATTATACAGACGAAGGAAAAGCTACTCGCATTAAATTTAAGGGCCTGATTGACGTTACTGACTTACACATGACCAGGTACACCCACCAAGTGAAGGCCTTAAAATGACAGACCCTGGAAAATGGGCGCCAATCCTCAATGGAATGAAAATATAAAATGGAAATGAGAACACGCTGCTAAATTTATACTTCCAGGATATTCCTCCAATATTCAGGATATTACACCAAAGCGCCATCGCACCGCATTAATGCCGTTATACTTTGTTTAAATTGTGGTCAAACCGTACATGTTGTTCAGATTGGGGGGGGAACTCATTATGGTAGAGAATNTTGTGGTCAAACCGTACATGTTGTTCAGATTGGGGGGGATCTCATTATGGTAGAGAATCTGGAGTAAATAAATATAAGGGAGCTATAGGTTACTACACGGGTCTCTCTCTGTGTCTTTCTCTCTCTCTCTCTCTCTCTCTCTCTCTCTCTCTCTCTCTTTAGGGGAAGTTTCGCAGCGCCTGTAGTAGCAGGAAAATTATACATGTTTTCAATTTTAGCATATTTCATACTTATTACAGCAAAAATAACGATTTTTGAATTTGTAATTTACAACTGAAACGAGATTTTATTGTTTAAATACTTATTATAATATATTTAGATGTGATGGCGGGACTGTTACAAATCCGAAGTTGGCAGCAGTGGCGACTGGCGACGCCGACATGAGCGTGTTTCAGAACGAAGCGTCAAGATCGTACTCGTGTTTTTTAAATCTACCTCGGCAAGTTACGATGCTGTAATAAATATGTTTTTCTACGACAGGAATAAATGTACTGTAAAGTGCGTCGTGACCGCTGTCTGGGTGAAAGAGTATTGTTTCCATTACGTTACGTTGGACAAGTGTGAGTGTGAATGCAAATATCGGAAGTGTGAAATTTATACGTTTTAACCGTGAACTGTTTTTAATACGATATTAATTGTTTGAACGTCACATCTGTTTATCACATCGTTGTAATCTTGTCCTACGTGTTTGAATCACAACTGTGATACGCGCGTACGTTTCTGTGATTTGAATGTTTGCCACAACCCCAACAAAATACTATGTATGCCCAGTCAGATAAATTTAAATGAATAATGAAATAAACCTAGAAAACAGTAAGTACTAATGCATATAAATACGAGCGGAATAAAAGGTACGGTAAGCCTATTTGTGTGCATGTTCACCAGTATCTTTTTTAATTTGTTGTTGCTAAGTACAAGAAATAAGCGACACGAGTTGCGTGCTTGAATTTACTGTGTCTTTTCGTTGGACTGGTTGTCCCTTCGTTTTAATTTNACACGAGTTGCGTGCTTGAATTTACTGTGTCTTTTCGTTGGACTGGTTGTCCCTTCGTTTTAATTTTTATTCCAACCAAGATCGTCCTTTTAACGAAATAACCCAACACATTTTAATAACAAGAGGTTGTATACTATAGTTCTTTCCCCCGCAGTTATAACAGGGTTGAACACAGTCGCGGCAAAATATTAAAGTGAATTATGTGTAATGTGCTCTGTCGTGTATAACAAATATGGTAACAATGTAAAATAATAACCGTAAGAACTATTGTCAACATAGACATTGTTAAAAAGTCATAAAACTGATCTAGATATGGTTATAGGCCTAAATTGTGGACATTCTTACGAAATGGTCTTTGAAACATGACTAAATTCTTTTAACAGCTGAAAACAGTAAACAAGCATTTAACAGTTAAAACGTAGTCACATGGCAGTGTTTGTGTTTACATGTAGTGGAAGGATACGTAATCTTTAACCAAAAGTAGAACTTTAGCAGGGCTTCAGAAAAGTGAGAAGTAACCGTGAATGGCCTAAATGTCGAGAGTGTTAGAGCTACAGGCAACGGATCCCGGATGCTTAAAAATCCGCCAACGCCATACTGAAGCTTCTGCGGGTCGATATATGTCAAAGTCTGTATTCAATTACTCCGTCTGGACTACTGTATGCAAGAGTAAAAAAAAACTCAGCCCCTCCGAAGAGGATTGAAAGCTAGTATCGCCCGCTGCTCTGCGCCAAGAAGTAACAATAAATATGCATGAGTATCTGGAGGATTACGGCTCTACAAAATGTTGACATGCTACGACGTGATTTTTATTGGTCGTCTATGCATCGTACTGTTCGTCAAGTACTACACAGTTGTGACGTCTGTCAGAAATATAAAGCAACGAACGAACAATTGCGGGGAGAACTTCAGTCAATTTTGCCCGAGTCTCCTCTAGAACTTGTTGACGTTGACATATTTGGTCCTTTAGCCCAGTCATCAGCCGGAAGAAAATAAGTGATCATATTTAGTGATGTATTTTCAAAATACGTAAAACTGTATTCGCTTGTGCGTACTACTGCTAAGTCAGCATTGGGTAAGTGTAAGATTAATGATGTCAGTACTCCTAAAGCTATCCTTACCGATAAAGGTACTCAGTTTACTGCCGACATTTGGTCTAAGGGTCTCACGAAATTGGTAATCAGACCTAGAAGTATATCGGTGCGTCACCCACAGTCAAATCCTAGTGAGAGGTTCCTGAGAGAACTAGGACGAATTTACGGGTGCTTTGTCACGACAAGCAGCAAAGTTGGCGTGATCACTTACCTTCGGTCAAATGCTTACACAACAACGTCATTCACTCTTCCACTGGCCAAACTCCATTTGAGACCTTGTATGGAGTATCGTCACGTTTACCGATTTCCCACTCTATTGAAAAACCATAACACGACAATAAAAACATTGGAGAGGCTGACCACGAGAAATTATTGCAAGAAATTTGACAATTTGTGAAACAGCGATTATATCATGCTGCTGATACACGTAGAAGAACAAACAAGGCGAAGATGGAACACAATTTGCAGATCGCGAAGCTGGTCTTAGTACGTGCGCATAATATCAGTAATCAATCTGAGTTTGTTACAAATAAATTGCTTGCCTACATAGTGTGTCAAGCATTATTAACAGCAACTGCATCGAGTTGTCACTGGTAGATCGTGATGAAATCATTGGCAAGTTCAGTGTTATTAACTTACGAAGATATAAAATCATCGGTCCTGAGCTACCAAATAATGCTGAATCAATGAATGAGACCCCGGCTCGGTATGGAAGCAGCAATGTGACTAGTGGCGTGAAGTTTATTTTGCCATGTATTATGCATGAACTTCATGGTAAACGCACTCCGCTTGTAGCCGTAACAAATTTATTGCCCTTAATGTGGAGCAGTTTTAACCAGCACTGATTGTGACCTGGTATTATTGTCCGTTCTTGTGTGATGTGTCAGGTTACCTGCATCAGCGGTTTGTTGATGTGAATTAAGCATGCCCAGGAATAAGGCTTCTCAATGGTAACATTTTTTTACTGGCCCGCCGTTATGTTGGTTCCGCAATATGTTGGGTGCTGTGCATTAAGTATGATCTCGGTAGAGGTTTCATGAAAATTTAATTGTCTGTTTGATCGTCACTCGAGGTATATCCCTCTGGATCAAGAATGAGTAAGCTGTCTCCGCACGTATATGATTCACAGAAGAAATGTTACCCGACATGCCGAATCTGCCTATGTATCATGTCGAATAAAACTGCAAGGAATTATGAAGGGAATAAATACATTTCCTCCTATCTCTCTGGTAAGAGTTTTATCCAAGAAAATTTTCTATAAGCACAGCAAGTGAACGTTTATTGCAATATAATGAACTGTCTTAAGTAATACTTTAAGGGCGCCTCTTTGTTGTGAGTGTTACGTTTAAGAAGATAATAAGTGAAAGTATAAATTATATTTACAGACCTAACCATTTGCAGTGAGAGACACAGCTCCAATCTCCTTGGAAGATGATGCGGCTGAAGATCGACTAAGTCTGGATCGTCACTCTCATGGAGAGGCACTGTGGAGAATGGATTGTGTTATAAATGTTATATTTGGCTTTTTCAGTTGTTATGTATGTGTGTTCAGCTATTAAAAGTAAAACAGCTCAGTTGGAAATTCGGGTTATTGAAGATGTTGTTTATTCCTGTTTGATTTCTCATTCATCATGAATAGCAGTAAGTTTGACAAAAAGTATTTATAATTTTTATTCAATCGTTTCAAGATGTTTTGTTTTAAGAACCCATTACATTACTCAGATAGAGTCGGACCTATTTTAAATTTAAGAGGGGTCCTGCATAAATTTATAAGATAGTATATATTGAACGGCCAATCAAATGTCTTACTCCCATTTGTAAAATTACGATTTATATTATTAATTTAAAGTGAACAGTTTTACTTTACTATATAGTAGGGTGGTGATAGTTTTTTTGTTTCACATTTGTACCATCACAGCTCATCATCTGAAATAAGCAGGTTTTTGGAAGCCAGAATAGAAAAACCAATAATAAACAGCAACGCTAAAGAACTGTTTCTGCCGACTTTTTGAGCAAATATTTTGCTCGAATGATGCATTTCTGTCCAGCTATTTTTTACACCGAAAATTTATTCGTTTCGTCGCAGCGCAAGATACTGTGATGAAGGAATGCGTAAAAGCCACAACCTGTTTATAGGCTGTTCAGGGTTAACTGAGCACCTTTGAAATTTCTCCTTAGAAATCCATCTGCCATATGTAAAAGTAACATCGCCACGCATCATCCAAGTAAAACAATGGAACACTTGGAAATGTAAATAAATGTGTCACTAATATCCACATTCACATTCTAATGTACTCAGAACGGGAAACACTAACTTCAGCGACCACAAATGTGACATTCCCAATTACAACGTCAAGTCTGAAGAACTAATTTTATTAATTGGCTGTCAAATTAATTATGAACCTGAATGTCAATGGTTACCGTAACATACATGTAGTTATGGGCATTCATTACTTTTTCAAAGGTTTGTTTCAAAACTGCTTACTTTTCGGTGAAAAGCATTTAATAAAAATTCATTTTAAAGTATTTTTGAACACNAAGGTTTGTTTCAAAACTGCTTACTTTTCGGTGAAAAGCATTTAATAAAAATTCATTTTAAAGTATTTTTGAACACTGTCTGTTACTAAAATATCCCAACAAAAGTCTCCCTGTTAGCGACAGTGAATAATAATGTGCCTCCTGTGGTGATGACATGAAGTACGCCAGCGGCGATGAATATTCCACCCTAGCTCCTAGGTGCTAAATGTGACTCGTCTATCATCGACCGCCGTGATTTCTAGTGCCCTAGAATTTCCTCTCCTCCCTCGAGGAGACCTATGGCGNAAGGTTTGTTTCAAAACTGCTTACTTTTCGGTGAAAAGCATTTAATAAAAATTCATTTTAAAGTATTTTTGAACACCGTCTGTTACTAAAATATCCCAACAAAAGTCTCCCTGTTAGCGACAGTGAATAATAATGTGCCTCCTGTGGTGATGACATGAAGTACGCCAGCGGCGATGAATATTCCACCCTAGCTCCTAGGTGCTAAATGCGACTCGTCTATCATCGACCGCCGTGATTTCTAGTGCCCTAGAATTTCCTCTCCTCCCTCGAGGAGACCTATGGCGAGAAATCCCGCCCCCCCCTTTTCCAACCAGGCCCTGCCATCATCCTGACTGTTGCAAAAGTCTCTTGCTGGCCATCGTGCGCCCAACAACGAACTTCGAGCAATCAGATGTGGTTTACTGAAACCAATTTACATTCTCCTCTGACAGTGGTGCAACTCCCTTGACACCTATATCTCATTCTCTGTACTCCTCTTACAGCTGAGAGAAGTGAAGCAGATTGCATTCCCTTCTTCCCTGCTGGGAGGCAGGGAAGAAGTGACGAGTGACAGGCGACGCCGGATACCACTCGTCTCTGATACTGGTATATGGTGTTCACCATATGGGGCTATTTAGCTTGTCCTTAGACTAACTGGCCATACCGCCTGACTATCTCCGTCCACAAATAATTAGCGGGACAACTCCAAATGCCTCTATTCTGTGTACTCTACGTATTTACTTTAAAATTATATATACTGTTCAGAATCATGTCATCGTATGTATGTCTGTGCCAAACCCATTATATTATAAGTTGTTCGCCGTCAGCTGCACACTTTTGAAAGATTTGCTCATATTCTACTTTCCTTCTTAGTTTGTATCCTTCTGCTGTATGTAACATTCATATTGACATGGATCGTCTCACTTAATGCATGCGTAAACCTGGTAGAAACCGTAGAATTGTTATGAAAGTAAAAGTGTTTGTTAACATGCAAATTCGTGCTTTTATATGTATATAACAAAAATCCTTGAGTTCAGTAGCCATGTATGTACATATTACACTTTCAATACAAGGTCAACTTACTGGGAGCCTGCATTCAAGTATGTACTGTAGCACACGTAAGTTATGGGCAGTGATTTCAGAAGTGATCACTTTACCGTGAACAGCCTCAAACAATAAAAACAGTAATTTAATTATTATTTTACATAATCCTATTTATGCTGACGACAGAAAATACACAAGGTTTTTATAACAAGTCTGCTCTCTTGCAATAAGGAGCAATAGACAGCATTTGATCTAAAAATACAGGTGGCGGACAACATAACGCGACTACCTGTGTCATGATACAAAATGTCCATTGGTAAAGAGTTGGCTCACCTTTAGGCTGTATAGAAGCTTTTAATTCGCATGGGATTGGCGAATACAGGTCATGCATGGCGTTCAATGGAATACGCATCCATGAATCGTGCAGAAGGGTTTCTAGATGATAAAGTGTGGCTATAGATGGAAATCTAACACGTTCTTTGACCTCCAAAATACCCCACGAAGGTTCAATTATGTTAACATCAGGGGACTGATGAGACCACTTCATCCTTGCGATCATCGAGCCATGCATGGACACACCGACCAGTCTGAATGGGCGAATTTTCTTCTTGGAACGTGGGAAAATTGCCAGCGGACACAGATCGTCGTACAGGATGGATGGAGTTGATGTCCCAGAATGCTAAGATATCGCTGTGCTGTGATCTCATCTTTGAAGAAAACGGGTTATCCGTGACTAAGTCAAGATATCACGCCCTACGCAATCACAAAGCATCCTTCATACTTAATAGCAGGAAAGAGGCCATCAAGGTTCTGTGAAACTTCTCCAGACAAGCACGTCCGATAGCATGAAACAAAGTCAGTGCATATTCGTAAAAACAGAACCTGTACCCACTGCTGTTGTGTCTAGTACCTGTGCTATCGGCAACATTATCGTCGCTTCAAAGTATTTCGCGGAGTCATCGATAGTTTTGGAATAACCACTCTACCATGAATGTTCGAAGCATGTAATTCGTTGCATAGTTATTGTTGATACAGGATCCAAGAGAAAGTGTTCATCTTGGAGTATCTGTTTCTAAGGCGATGCCTAGCCGTGTTTTCTGTAGGCTGTCATAACACGATATAATACTCCTCGAGACACCTACAAGGAAGCTGTTTTAGTCACTGAGACTCTAACAAGGTGCGCTCCAGCGATCATTCCCCGCCATCGTTGGGACTCTGAAGGTCAGACGTAATGGCATTTGACTTCTAGCAGAATGTTTATGTACAACCCTTGAGATATGAGAGTCTGTGGACAGTCTAGGTCGTGGCCACTGGGCATGTGCATTTGAAAAATTCACTTATTCACCAACTACTCTAGGTTAGTTTAAACTGCAAAAACACTCATTCAGCTAGTATTGTTGGTCAGTTTAAGTTAGGTTTGCTTAAACTATAAAAAACACATATTCACCCAATGCATAGATTAGGAGCCCTGTTACGTTGGTATACTATGTTTAAAAATGACGGGTGAAAATGTGCATGCGCAGTATAATGATGGCTGCCAACAAACACATGCGCAGTAACCACAGACACTCGTCGTGAGACTGCTGCTGCTGACAGACAGTCTGCTTTCACGGCCAGTAGGCGGCAGCNGTGGCGAAGAAACAAATAAAACACTTTCCTAAAGAAAACGCTATATTATAAATATCTAAGTTATTCTACAAACATAACAATTTTGTATAACATGTACCTTCAGAGGAATGTGCAAAACCCGTGGCATAAGTGTTGGGTGTTCGTTTCCCATCAGCCAGTTGCCTTCTTACTAGTTACTTTTTCTTTTTTGGTTTAAGAACACGCTACTGCGTGTCGCCTTATAACCACAGGAATGAGTTCACAGTGAAAGGTTAGCTTCCTTCGCATTCAAAACCCAAAAGGAAAGTTATTTAAGTGGCAAATGCTGAACGTCATGAGCGTTCTCTAATAGTCTAGTGAAACAAATACTGAGTTTAGAGTAAAATTTCTATTCGGATTTAACCTGGAGTGGACTGAAGAATCCCGATTGAAACGTTACTATAAACAGATCCGGACTGGATTGTGCTAGGAGTGAAGTGAGTAATCCACTCCAATTAGAAAGGTGGACTGGAGTGTAGAATCTGGATTGAAAATTTAGCATAAAAATTGCCGATAGGAGTGAACTGGGAGTGAGAACAAAACAAATACCGCCATTTTAGAAGTGTATTGTTCGTATGTTTGCACGTACGAAGATTTAAAATTTGTTTTAAGAAAATTTTAAGTTACTAGGGCAATACTGCCCAAATAGAAGAAAATGCAAAATGTTTGGACCGAAATGGACGTACAGTTTTTATAAGTATAATGGACAAACAAATATTACAATTACATTATGGTAAAAAATAAAAATATAGAAATCTAGAGATTTTCGATTTTCTAAGGGTAGAGCAAAAACGCTAGCTTCAAGATGACTCCGGGACAAAAACAGTTAACTATCGTCTATTTATTTTTAGAGTATAGTTTGTTTTATAGTTCACGCACTTGCCGAAAGATGTCACTACACAGCTTTCAGTCCGTGTTCACTTCATCTTCGCACTTCGGTTTGAAAACTTTTACCTTAAACGCGACTTTCGGTTCATGTTCGCTCCATGTTCGCTATGATTTAACTCCAGTCCGCGTTAAGTCCAGTCTGAAGTTTTACTCTAAACATAGTAAACATTATTTTTTGTATCATCAGAGTACAAGGTATCAATATATTACATGCAACACTGTATACCACAAATCTCTTAACGCTGTGAATAATAGGTCCTGTACGAAATTCCTGCCTGGTTTTTGGTCTCTAGTTTACACAGGACACATTTTGGGTAGGGGAAGGTTGTGATAAGTAGATCACTAGCGCTATGGTTGTCTGTGGTCTTTGGAAGGGAGGGGGCGGCAAAATCCAAGTAACCACTAAATAGCAAAAATATAAATCCGCCTTTAGGTGGCAGCAGACCTTTGTGCTAGGTCGCGTATTTGTACTGAAAGGACGAAATAAACCACCTGAAGGTCTACATAATTACTTATACTGGTTACTGTAGCTTAAAGAATAAAGCGTCCTTTTTGTTTTATTTTTTTACCCATACATATGCACTGGAAGAAATGTTTTGATACTGTCACCACTATCACTACAATAAAATTATAACCCGTGTAAAAAAANTACATATGCACTGGAAGAAATGTTTTGATACTGTCACCACTATCACTACAATAAAATTATAACCCGTGTAAAAAAATTAATTCACCTAAGGGGCTGTTACAAACGATACAATTTTAATGTAAATCGAGCCTTTCTCAGTTTAGCCTGCAGTAATAAACAACGATGCTAAAAGTCAATCTTCTGCGAAGTATGAAGTTACTGCACAGTTATTGAAGCGAAAAACCAGAAAGTGTCTATCTTGTACCACATTTGCGATAAATGTTCATTACCGAGAAAGAGCCATTGATGCAATTTTGTCCACCGGCATAAAGACAGCATTTTTAGTTTTATAAAATTCTAGTAGATGGCGTGCAGTTACATATTTAAATAGTTTTCAAGAATAATAAGTGCAGTGTAGCGACAGGTTAAATCGTGATCTTGTTTGTAATTTTATCATTTTTTCAGTTTAATGGAACCATGTGAAAATTAGTGACTACAGATCTCAATATTTTAAAACCAAATGTCAAATTTATATCTTCGCTATAAACCTTGGCAATTCACTCCAGGAAGAAAAAAAAAATTATAGATGTTTTNAAAATGTCAAATTTATATCTTCGCTATAAACCTTGGCAATTCACTCCAGGAAGAAAAAAAAAATTATAGATGTTTTGTAGCCTTGGTCGTGCATGTTGATCTGTCCATGAGCTAAACAGAATAATGATTCGATTAAAGTTGGCGATAAAAATGCACCGGAAGGCAAGAAGCGAATAACTGGAGTTTAGAGTAATCATAAAAGACTGAAGTTACCTAGGATGGACCATGTAGCGCGAGCTGTGACTCCTATAGCACTCTCAATGANGGTACATATTGCGCTTCATCCTCTTCCCGCCTCTCCTCAGGCACAACATTCAATCTCCAGCTCATTCGGCGCTCGGCTAACCCCAGCCTCCGTGAAAAATGTATGAAGTGTTTGTGAGCCGGACTTTAATATTGCAGGAGGACGGGATAGACTTCCCGCGCACCACCATGCACTACACTGGGCGGACAACGGGGAATGTCAGTTTGGGAATGGAGGCCGGAGGGCTCATTACCACCAGAGCTACTCGATATGCATTGCAAATATCGGCAAGCCTTAAAAACATACAATCGGAGGATACAGTCGTNTTACCACCAGAGCTACTCGATATGCATTGCAAATATCGGCAAGCCTTAAAAACATACAATCGGAGGATACAGTCGTCCACTTTCAGAAAATGTAAAACGTATCTTTTACAGGGCTTACGTCTTGTCATGAAGGGTACTGGATAGTCAAAGCAATATTTGGTCAAACATTCCTGTCAAACATTAATTTATTTAAGCGTAAGTACTATAAACTAAATTAATTTTTCATTTAATACATATTTTTTTATGAAACCGCATAGCAAAATAACAATTTAATTGATTCCGGATTTTAAAAAGTAAAAAAGAAAAAAAATTTAACTGAAAAAAGGACGGCAAATACGGCTGAAAGGTAGACCTACTCTCTTTACACTTCGTAAGGATAATTTGTTTCAAAATTTCATAAAAAAACATTTGCAAAAAAATTAAACAAGCAAAAATAAATTAACACATATTCATGGATACATAACATGCAAATATAACATGCGTACATAGCCTACATACATGCATACGTACCTACATTCATGCATGCATGCATACATAGGCACATACATATATACATGCATACTTGTGATGAATATTATGTACTCGAGTAGTCCATTTTCATGCTTTAGGTTAAGCGATAACAATGCACAGCAAAAATATTTCTAAAACTCTTACTTTGCACTGTTTGAAGTAGTGACATTGTGCAAATATAGTTCCGTGGAAAATTGTGTAGTTTCATATCACTGCCGGCGGATGATATTGCAACATCGATGACGCAGCAATACACTTGCTTCATGATAATGATAATATTTTAATACTGCTTTATATAATGTAGTGATAATTTATTTACTTTCCGCAACTCCAATAGTTTGATCGTGTACGAAGAACTAAAACATCTCACAGTCCTCACTCACGCTGAAAACCAAGACGATATGAATGAAATCCATTCAAGTTCCGTGAAAACTGGCTAAAGGGTATGTAAACATTAAGTATGGAGCATAAGAAAGCGCATCAGCAGCTGCATGGAGTGTGTATGGAAAACCACGACGTAAGAATCACACCACAGCACATCTGGTTGGGATCAGGGCCAGTGACGACTCGAATGCCAGTCAAACACATGCGACCCGCCTCACGGCACAGGATGTATGTAGCCAGGATCGATCAACCACAGTGGTTCTCTGTTGTTCCCGAAACACATCGGTAATGAACGCCCTGCCTGTTTACATTCGCTAACGGTTTTGTGGGTAAACATAATTTCCACGCACGCCTTATTCGGTGCTTGTAACTTCTGAATAGCACAGCGGATAGATGGCTGATTACGTCGCACACTGGAATCGCTGCCGCGCTGCGTGTTGAAGAAGCACAGATCTAAATCACCTGCTGTCAGGAGAAGTTTAACATCCGGTGCATTGTAATGGGAAGGGGAGATGTGAGATAAATACAGTTTGCCGTAATCACAAAGTAAAATAACGAGTGTGCAAATGGCCTGTTGATGTAACAATTATATCCACAGATAGTATTTTACGATCTGTTAACTACGCAGTAAACCCGTAACACGTGTTACAAACAACTTTTTACTGTCCGCTCTGGCGATAATTATCACTGAATCATCCCTTCATCATGTAGTGACTCACTTTCGTTCAAACTTCGTACTACACGAATACTATATTGGAACCCTCTCTAGAACGTAGTTCTTAAGACTACGAATCATGATTTGATTTTAGTTGTGAAAAGCTGACCAAATGTGCAACGCGAACAACTGCTGCTGCAACAGCTTCTATATTTTACAACGCACATGTTTTGTTAGCACTGTACAAAACCAAAACCTGTAGGCCTATACGCCTATTTACCACTTACTACCCTCACGAGCACACTAGTATATGGATAGATCACTTAGCTAAGAGATTCAAATATAAAGACTATCCATTAAAAATTAAAATGGAATGTGTAAAATAATAAGTAGAAATAGAGTTAAAAAAAATAAAAATGTAACTACCAATGTGAAAATTGCAGTCAAAAATGTAATTTAAGATAAGTGAGTGGGAGGGAAATGTTAATCCATATTGCAATTTGTACAGTATTTTATAATTCACAATTAAAGGACGCAGTTAATGATTTTAAGAGCTAACAGGAACCAAATACAAAGTGAGCATGTAACGAACAGAAAGTGCGGAAATATGCATGGACACTCAATGAAGTGAAAGTAAGGAATGAATTACTTTAACAACTTTGTCAAGCGAAGTGTCTTAATAAATTAATTATCAGTTTATATATTTAAATTTTGGATAGTACAAACAATTATATATGTCACTGNGTAATTAGTTACTGGATGAAATTCAAAATGAGGTGAACAACACCTGTAGGTAATTAATAGTCCGTTACTTCTATACCGTTATTTACCGCTTGAACAAAATAACTTAGAAGAAAAGAAATGCAAAACAAACGCATGTGTTTATAATGTGCGATAAACTAAAACGTAGATAATTTATAGTTCATGTACGTGAACATCATTATTCGCCGAGAAAATAATATTTGCACGTGAAAGTAAAATAAACCCACATCACATAGTTATCAACCCCCCACCCCTCCCCAACTATGCAGGCTGTTCACAGTAGTGAGCACTTTGAAAGCAATCCATTGATTGTGCATCTTTCCGCATACCTGTCAAAATAAACACTACCATGTGACTTTCAGCTGGCTCATATGTCCACTGCATACTCATAAAATAAACAAAAAATAATAATAAATATTGTAATCAGCACTATAAACACATACACGTTAACTTCAGTAAACAATACTGGTTTCGTAATATTTATTAATGTGCACGTTTCTTTNGCACTATAAACACATACACGTTAACTTCAGTAAACAATACTGGTTTCGTAATATTTATTAATGTGCACGTTTCTTTTTTTTTTATACATAAATTAATGCTTTTAACTGTAGTCAACACTTCCGAGGTCATAATAAGAAAATATGTTTAGTTTGTGTTCTCAACAGAACAGCAAAGGAGTTAAGCACTATTCTTTTTCCCGTTATAAAACACCATGAAGTTTTGAACATTCACCTTTAAAAGTGTTAAACAAAATTTATGAGAAAAATCATATGTACAGCATAAATACCTAACAAATCAATATTTTAATACAAAACTATAAACAAGCAAATGGCGGGTGTTGAACTTACATTACTAGTAACGAAAGAAATTGTCATGAAATTTAATGGCTGAACAGAATTGATCCCAATTTTTACAGCATACTTCCACAATAATATTTGTTTGACGCAAGTTTCGTGAAAATTAGTCCAGCTACTCAGTTTTTAAAGCACGTAACACTAATGTTTGCTAAGTCCTACTCTACTGCCTTGCTTAAAAACAACCTTTTCGCTTATAAAATTAAAATGCCTACACTGATATGAACGTAACTTCACCAGAATGCTAAAAATGCAATACTTAGCTGCTGACAATGTATTTCATGAAATTGAATCCGCACATTTAATGCAAAATCTAATTTTCCCCTAAATTGCCTACCTTTAAGGTTAGTCGTGGAAGCTAGTACTTACCGTTTGACATATCGACTTATACAAATTAATCCGTTTGGACAGGCGTTATAATACAGTTTTAACGTATTCCGAACTTTAAAGAAATGTTTCACGTGCAGTAGGTCCTACCTATAAAACATTTTTCTGCCGTTATTGTTCCAAAACGAGTGACATGTGCCGAGGTATTAACTTGTAAATACAGGAATCAAATGCATGTTTAACAACACACACACACACANAACGAGTGACATGTGCCGAGGTATTAACTTGTAAATACAGGAATCAAATGCATGTTTAACAACACACACACACACACACATTTATTTAAGCTTTCAGGATTGAAACACATAACAGAAAAATAACAAAACACACTCGTCCGAAGTTTCTTAAAGTCTATTCGAGATTTAAAATATATATCGACTTACTGAATGAAGCAACCATTTATTCATGTTAGAATATTATGTAAAATTTTATGAATTTCTGGGACAATAAACTACGTGGAAAAACAGCAGATAACAGTAAAAAAAACACTGCCACTTCACTCAGAACATGTATAAAAATTGTTTTGTTTATTACATTTAATAAATAATTTATTTTAGAAAATACAAACTATCATTTAAAATCACGTACGTCAACTGCTGTTTTGTTGACACACAAACGCGTATCAGGGGGAAAAAAAACAAAAAAAAAACAATGAATTAGGTAACTTGAACGTTGCGTCAACCAGGCGATAATGTAAAGGAGTTAGAAACATAAATATATTGCAATCACGCAATGTTTTATTCTTATTTACATACAACAAGAATAAACTGAATTGCAGGTGACAAAGATGTTTAACTTTACGACTAGTAAGAAGTTAAAACATGAAACTACTTCTCATAGTTTGTTGCCAACTTAAATGTCCGTATTGCGATCATTGCTTACGTTAAAATATATTCAGTTACGAGCAGTAATTTTTTTCATAGGTTGATTTCAAGACTGCTCATTTTATCGTGAACCACTTTATAACTATTTCAGATGTTCCGCAACAATATAGCCAGCCAGCTATCTATACAATATACGTACGATCGAAGTATGTATCCCTACACTTTAGGAGGGCGTGGTACATAAATTAACGCTGAACACGTTAATTTAAATGGGATGCGGGAGGCTATGGGTTCGAATCCCAGGTAAGTTATGAGTGTTAGTTTATGTTAAGTCATAAGTTAGTTTGTAAGCCGTTTCCTGGTAAGCCTTCAGGCATACAGCAGGGGACGTTAATAAGCCCTATACAATACAATACGTTAATTGAAGTTTAAACGTTTCTGGAAGCCAATGTAAAAAAACTTAGAAAGGGCAATTTTAAATAACAGTTTTTTCTTACTATGTGAGTAAATATTTTGAATAATAATGCATTACTTTAGCGCGATATCTTGTGCCGCGCTAATCCGTACAAATTTACGGCGCAAGAAATATAACGACAGAAATGCATCACATTGGCAAAATATTTGCTTACAAAATTAGCGGAAAATATAATAAATGGTTGCCATTTCTTAATTTGTCTATATTCGATCCCAAAAACCTGTAGATATTTTTATCATTGTGTTTATTGTTTATTTATATATTAAGCACTCTTAAACGAGCACGGGAATCCATAGGCCGTCCTTCACACACGTATAAGCTGGACCCCTTCAAAATCGTCAAATCATCTCCATGTAACAGTCTGCTATCACATAAGCGACACTAATCTACGAGAGACGATATTTTCAGAACGAAAATCTGATATGCCAAGCTAATGTCGCTAGTTCGACGTCAGCCTTACATATGGCACGGGTATCACGCAAGTCTGCGATTTCACATTACAAAGGAAGGTCGTTAATATCTGTCCCCGAGGAGGGTTTAAAAAATAATCCATGAGCGACAGCCGAGAGCGGTAGAAGAATTCATCAGCAAACGCGAAAGTAATAGCTTAGTACGAGGGCAAGTTGCAGCAGTCGTAGACTATANGCGGTAGAAGAATTCATCAGCAAACGCGAAAGTAATAGCTTAGTACGAGGGCAAGTTGCAGCAGTCGTAGACTATAGTCCATTCAGTGTTTCTTCGGATATTTTTTAACGAACCTTTGAAAAATCAAAAGTAACATGTCAACCTGNGAACCTTTGAAAAATCAAAAGTAACATGTCAACCTGTTTTTTTCAATAACTTATATACCACAAATATAAAACTTTGTGATTAACGTTAAAGTATTGTATTCTTGAATAAATGAAACTTTAACCTAGTGTCTTCTATAATTTGTAATATTAATCGAATCAAAAACAGTGAGAGCAGCGATGTGTTGGCAACGGCTAGTAACAAATAGTTCAAACATAAATATTGTTTTAACCTAGTTTTTTGGTATGCTATTTGTAAATTAAACGTTGCTTATTGATATACACTGAAGAGCCAAAAAAACTGGTATAGGCGAGGGTATGAAAATAACAGAGGTATGGAACCAATCAGAGTATAGCGATGCGGTCGGCAGCTAGATCGGTTACTGCTGGTACAATGGCAGGTTATCAAGATTTAAGTGAGTTTGAACGTGGTGTTATAGTCGGCGCACGAGAGATGGGACATAGCTTCTCCGAGGTAACGATAACATTTGGATGTTCGCATACGACCATTCCACGAGTGTGCCGTGAATATCGGGAATCCGGTAAAATATCACATCTTCGACATCGTTGCGGCCGGAAAAAGATCGTGAAAGAACGGGACAGACGACGACTGACGAGAATTATTAAACGTGACAGACGTGCAAACCTTTCTCAAATTGGCGCAGATTGGATTTGTGGACTACCCTGCAGGATTCATTGCCTCCTGCATACCTTCAGAGTTCAGACATTAATCGAGTCCATGCCACGTCGTCTTGCGGCACTTCTGCGTGTTCGGGGGGCCCTACACGATATTAGGCAGGTGCACCAGTTTTTTTGGCTCTTCGGTGTATTTGAATTTTTAGGTAGCACTGAAAGAAACATATTTAATTGTTACAGTTAAACATATNCTGAAGGAAATATATTTCATTGTTACAGTTAAAAATACCAGCGCAGATTACCATGCGTAGGCCCTAGTGACATGTTTGTTTTGTCCGAGGAAGAAATTTCAACAGGCGGAGCGGAGCTTGTCAGTGGTCTCTATCTCTCTTTCTCTCTCGGGAAGTTTCGCAGCGCCTGTAGTAGCAGGAAAATTATACATGTTTTCAATTTTAGCATATTTCATACTTATTACAGCAAAAATAACGATTTTTGAATTTGTAATTTACAACTTAAACGAGATTTTATTGTTTGAATACTTATTATATATTTAGATGTGATGGCAGGACGGTTACAAATCCGAAGTTGGCAGCAGTGGCGACTGGCGACGCCGACATGAGCGTGTTTCAGAACGAAGCGTCAAGATCGTACTCTTGTTTTTTAAACCTACCTCGGCAAGTTACGATGCTGTAATAAATATGTTTTTCTACGACAGGAATAAATGTACTGTAAAGTGCGTCGTGACCGCTGTGTGTGTGAAAGAGTATTGTTGCCATTACGTTATGTTGGACCAGTGTGAGTGTGATTGCAAATATCGGACGTGTGAAATTTATACGTTTTAACCGTGAACTGTTTTTAATACGATATTAATTGTTTGAACGTCACATCTGTTTATCACATCGTTGTAATCTTGCCCTACGTGTTTGAATCACAACTGTGAAACGTGCTTACGTTTCTGTGATTTGAATGTTTGCCACGACCCCAACAAAATACTATGCTCAGTCAGATAAATTTAAATAAATAATGAAATAAACCTAGAAAAAAGTAAGTACCAATGCATATAAACACGAGCGGAATAAAAGTTACGGTAAGCTTATTTGTGCGCACGTTCACCACTATCTTTTTAATTTGTCGTTGCTACGTACAAGAAATAAGCGACACGAGTTGCGTGCTTGAATTTACTGTGTTTTTTCGTTGAACTGGTTGTCCCTTCGTTTTAATTTTTATTACAACTAAGGCCGTCCTTTTAACGAAATAACCCAACACATTGTAATAAGAAGAGGTTGCATACTATAGTTCTTTCCCCCGCAGTTATAACAGGGTTCAACACTGTCGCGTCAAAATATTAAAATATGTTATGTATATGTGCTCTTTTGTGTATAACAAACATGTTAACAATTAAAGAACTCTCGACGACATAGACATTGTTAAAAAGTCATAAAGCTGATCTAGATATGGTTATAGGCCTTAATTGTGAACATTCTTACGAAATGGTTTTTTAAATATGACTAAATTCTTTGAACAGCTGAAAAAAGTAAACAAGCATTTGACAGTTAAAACGCAGTCACATGGCAGTGTTTAAGTTTACACGTAGCGGAAGGATACGTAATCGGTAACCAAAAGTAGAACTTTAGCAGGGTTTCATAAAAGTGAGAAGTAACCGTGAATGGCCTATAGAGAGCGGACGGGCTACACACACACACAGAGAGAGAGAGAGAGAGAGAGAGAGAGAGAGAGAGAGAGAAGAGAGCTGTACGAGTCGCAGATGTATGCTAATTAATTGCTGCGCGCGGCTATAGCTCTACTGCAACTGATGTGATGGATGGTCACGGAATTCCGCCGGGAGTTTTTCAGAACCGCTGCTCGTATCCAGGGTTCCAGACGTGACGGGGAGGTCAGGTCATGCAGACGCTGGAGTTGGAGTCGGCAGGCAATTTTCTGTCCCAGTTCACTCCGCATTCCATGCTGCTCTATAATTGCACTCTGTGGGTGTGCCTTACTCAGGAAATGTACTTAGCAATGCTAAGCTGTGGGTCGCTATCCAGCCGGAGTTAACGACCACAAGAAATTCTCGAGTATTTTTTTAAAGTAATTTTGTTTAGAAGTGAAATTTATATATATGTACATATGTAAGTTCGTGATGTGTTTTCATTATCCTGCAGCACAAAGTTAAATACTGAAGTACTTAATGCAGTTACGATGTAATTAGTGTAACTTTTAACTCATGTTTTCCTCTTTTTGAAGCTGTTAAATGACGATATTTCTAATTATATAATTGCTATTAACTNTATTTCTAATTACATAATTGCTATTAACTCGTCACGCTTAACGTATACGCGAGCGAAAATTACCGAAAATTAGGCCTACTATGAAATAAAATTTACTTAACTAAGTGTCAAATTTTATCACTGAGAGTCACACATTACCTGATTCTCTATTTTTGAACCGTTACTATGCCCATTTTCTCGCTAACGATCGATTTCCGGGTAGAAAACGTGTCTTCGTGTCCTGATGGCTTTAGTGGTTGGGGGAGAGGGGTGCCTGTGTAAGGCTGGTCTTTTGATTCATGAGATGGGAGGTCTCTGTTTAATCATAGTTTTAGAAAACTATATTAAATAATAAAATAAGTCTTTTGAGCAATTCTTATGTTATTCAATTACAGTTTCAGAATATTTGCAGGACAAATTCATGTAAGGATTTGGGTTTCCATTAGAATAATCGGAATTTCTTCTCATTCCCTCCATCAAGAAACCTAAAAATCTGAAACAGAATATTTTTTAACGAGCATTCACAAGAATATGGGTATCTACCCCAGGATTCTACTCCAGAACCTCGTGATCTAATGGTATTTGTATCACCTTTGCGACCTCTGGCACCATCTATAACGTTTTATAGGCAACTGTAACACAAATGACAAACCCGGGGACACGCCATTTTGTTAACCTTTCATAATCACAGAGATAAGTGAATTAGACTGCTGGTTCTAGTTTTGTCGTTGGGATGAAAAATGGCAGTTAGGTAAAGTCATTGTCATGCTTTAAAAATGTGTATATTTAACATATCTTCAACACGAGCATCAGCTGGTGGGTCGTACTGCTATATATTGCGCGAAAGGTATTTCTTCTCCGTGGAATACACATAAAATATCGACATTCTAAAACGTGGCTTCCCATAATTTTTACGTAAAGAAGTTAAAGGGAAGTGGTTATATTTTATGTACACTGCCATAGAAAATATTTTCCAAGTACTCTAAAATTATGTTGTATCTTGTAGGCCTTCACAGACACGTCGATTTGTTTTACTAGCTGCCTGTCCGTCATAAATTCAGGTAGCACGTAAATATAAATTAAGAAGTTATGTCGACAATAGAAAGTTACGCCTGTTGTCATGCTCATGGATATAAATAACCATATACGGCAGCAAAATGTGACTTATTGTTAGGTTTCAATGAATTTTTTACGTCTGAAAGTTTCTTCCACTTATCTATCTTCGTCTATGAAGCTATGTCTCCGTTTGACACGAATAATTCTGCTACCCTAACACTGAACTGATGATTCGTCTGGAAACAGCTCAGCTATTTTGAAAACGATTTCCGCGATATACCACCGTTTCTACCAACAATGGCAGAATGCATAGGCTAGCAGTAATTACGTAGAGAGCTTTATTTGCCAACTGCCCCTAAGTTGGCCGCCATGGCGATGACAATACCACACCGAAATTAAAGTGGGAGGTTTCTTACTCGATTCTGGCCTCAAACACTGTGGTCTCTCGTAACGTGTGCATGCGTCACGTTCACAAAAATATATTAAAACTACTGAACTAACGAACGAAACCAGACACGTTTTGTGTGCGTATTAAAGGCTGTTTACGGTAAACTGAAAACTTTTGAAAGCCCTGCTTTAGATCTACTTGTATGCACACTGCGTATTCTTCCGTCATATGTAAAATTAAAATTGTCATAGGCCTGATAACTTTACTAATACGTCGGTCAAGTGGAACTGCGAAATTATCAGAAAAGTAAATACTTCATAAATATGCCAGCGTTAAAAAAAGAAATTACTGAGTGCAAAATAAATTATTTTAGTACTGGCAAATGTTTATCTAACAATTTTATTCAACGTCAAGACATGGACATATTTTGCCTCCGTCGTTACCACCTTTACTGGGAGCAAGCCAGGCCCTGTGTCCGTTAAAATATATGCAGTTAGGTGCAGGAGTATTATTTCAAAGGTTGATTTCAAAAGTGCCTAGTTAACCGTATCTCATCATCTTTAATCGTTGGTACAAATGTTAACTGAAATTCCAGGAACATAATATGACCTACGACTGAATTTACCGGTGTATCGAATTATGATACGGTACAGTATATAACACTGAGTATTTTGAAAAGTGACTGCCGAAGAAGAGTTTCTACAATTCGGACTGAACTTTAGCTATGTAGGTTGAGTTCTGTTGCAGTAATCTCGCNGACTGCCGAAGAAGAGTTTCTACAATTCGGACTGAACTTTAGCTATGTAGGTTGAGTTCTGTTGCAGTAATCTCGCCGCAACTGTGTCGGGCAAGAAGATGATTTTAATTAGTTTTCAACTCCACCCTGACCCTCGGTTGGTTGAAAAGTTATTCACA
>NQII01001126.1:527250-547710 GCA_002778355.1 Clitarchus hookeri | reverse complement strand
CGTGCTACCCTGCTCGTAATAGCCCTCCGGTCGAGGGTGCAGCGACGTGCATCGACATTCTGCACACCTCGCACTCCACCATCGCTCTAGATCTCGCCGTCTCTCCCGCGTTACCTGACAGCGCCGCTCACGTTAACTCTAAAACCGAAACAAGGAGAGGCACCATCACCACTTTGCCTGCCACCATACTTATCGAACAATGTGTGTTTTTGTCAAGGACATTTTATTGGATTTGGCATATTTTATAGAAAATCTATGGAAAATATGTTACAGAGTCACGTGAATAAATGTGATGCACATGACCAGAATTAAAATACAGCTGTGCATCATATTAATGCACATGGCGTTCAAAGTGTTAAATCGTATCGTAGAAACTCCGTTCTCCCGCTACCTGGCTAGTGAATGCAGCGGGTTTATGAGTCATGGTGTGGCTTGGGGGAGCCGGCTTTCGCTAGCCAATCCTGAATGGTATTAAAATTATTAACCCTTTCAGTCCCTGTTTCAATGATTGAGGAAATGTTTACATGAGGGATAATTATGATTGGTACTGTACACAACAAATAAATCTGATTGGCTGACGTTTCTGAACTTCTCGTCTGTAAATGGTTAACCCTTTTACATATTATCGCGAGTCTACTCGTCCTCACATGACATGTTGCAAAATAGTTTAAATCATGGTCAGTGCTGTGCAAGTTCAGAAGCCAGCGCCAATACGCGCAGTGCCTTTCTTTGGGCAATGCTACTGGTTGCTGGTGAAACACAAACTACTTTATAATTTGTTGTTTCGTGTGCCGTAGATCTACTGAAACCCTTTTCACAGGTTTTAAAATGTTAACTGGTGTAAGAAATTCTTAAGTACTTTGCACACCAAACATTTCTTCCTTTCAACGCCTGAAGCGAAAAGTAAACTTGTACATTAAGAGGTTAATGACGTCATCAGCGGCGTGTGGTGAAATGTTGCAGGTAAGCTGTGTTTTTGGTCTGTGCTCTAGTTTACTAGTTTACACATCGGCCACTTAAACTTAGTAGTGTATTTGACCTCACGGCAGGTGTGTGTTGGGTGCCTCGCCGCACTGNGAGTCTACTCGTCCTCACATGACATGTTGCAAAATAGTTTAAATCATGGTCAGTGCTGTGCAAGTTCAGAAGCCAGTGCCAATACGCGCAGCGCCTTTCTTTGGGCAATGCTACTGGTTGCTGGTGAAACACAAACTACTTTATAATTGGTTGTTTCTTGTGCCGTAGATCTACTGAAAACCTTTCCACAGGTTTTAAAATGTTAACTGGTGTAAGAAATTCTTAAGTACTTTTCACACCAAACATTTCTTCCTTTCAACACCTGAAGCGAAAAGTAAACTTGTACATTAAGAGGTTAATGACGTCATCAGCGGCGTGTGGTGAAATGTTGCAGGTAAGCTGTGTTTTTGGTCTGTGCTCTAGTTTACTAGCTTACACATCGGCCACTTAAACTTAGTAGTGTATTTGACCTCACGGCAGGTGTGTGTTGGGTGCCTCGCCGCTCTANCTTACACATCGGCCACTTAAACTTAGTAGTGTATTTGACCTCACGGCAGGTGTGTGTTGGGTGCCTCGCCGCTCTATCGTGAGTGGCCGCAATGCATTCTGTTTCTTCCGGCTCCACTCTGGTTACTGGTTCCTGCTGCGTGCGCCGAGTGTGTACAGCACTCAGCAAGCAACAGCTTATATACCCCATCCTGTTCATTTCAGTAATTTACCCTTTGAGTGTTCCTTACGTAATACTATGTTGCCGAGAACCTTATGAAAAGTGCTGGCGAAGTAATATTTCGTCGTTCGTGGCGTAATGTTACGGCAAACTCCACACACCTCAGTTAAATTCAGGTAACATGTTATTACGTCGGCAGCGCTCAACTCGTTGACCCATTCAGACCCAGTTTACGAAATAGTGTAAGAACTCACAGGAAGGTTACTTTTGTCTGGTACTGTACACTGCCCGGTTTGACGTCACTTGATCTTACCAGTGGAAAGTGATTCATAAACCGCGTTACTGCCTTATTTTACGGCCGGTTTAATTCACTATAGTCCAGCACAAAGTCCACATCTCGTTGGCGGCGATAGAGAAACAAGTCCTCTATCTGCTGAAGTACAGTATGCCCCATAATNGCACAAAGTCCACATCTCGTTGGCGGCGATAGAGAAACAAGTCCTCTATCTGCTGAAGTACAGTATGCCCCATAATTTATCGTGTTTGTGACACCTGAAACGATTAAAGTGAGTATGGATGCGTTCACGGCATTTCGCTACTTCTGTCCGAGTTATGTTTTCAACACGGGGTTTTCTCTGCTTACTCTCGTAAATATAACGGGCGAGTAAAACATTCAAATTTAGAAAACCGANTTCTCTGCTTACTCTCGTAAATATAACGGGCGAGTAAAACATTCAAATTTAGAAAACCGCGTATTTTAATTCAAGATGTGTTCATTGGGATTTATGGTGACAAACAAAAGGCAGTTTAAGATAGCCGTCATCGATAGCGGTTACCAAGTTAACATTTATTATCATGAACTTTCTCAGAATTTCCATGGCAATCTTGACTTTCGTCTAAGAAACAAGGGACAGTTGTCAAGTTTTGAGTGTATTAGAGTGCTTTACTTGGAAATTTGTTGGCAGCGTAACAGCTAACATTAACATGCTACTATTCGTGGTTTAGGTATGTGGACGAAAGTTTTGTAATCTGGAGCTAGTTTTCTGACGAAGACTAGACGAAGTCAGACTCTTTGGAACTCCTAAACAATTAGCTAGTAAGAAGGTGAACAATCTTACCACAAACATACTGGCCAGCTGATACAAGAATCAGCATATACAATACATAATTAACAAACCAGCGACAACAAGGGAAAGAATGACATTTCAAAAACGCATGTGTTATACCGTTTTTTTCAAGGAATGTCTAACCGCATGAGCCGATTACTGAGATGAGTAATGTGTTCCATACTAAAGCCTTTATGAAGTCTAGAAACTATTCTGCCTTCTGTGAAAGACAAAACTTCAGCTGAAAAATGCCGCTGCCTACAAAATACGATTTTCGTCTTGCTTTGGTTTGTGTAGGACACTGGCAGAATGTTAATTACATAAACCAAAGAACATAACTTATATTACAAAGAGGAAAGCCACAGATAAATAATTATCAAGCATTCGTCCACTACAAAACATCAAGGAGTTAGTTTTCAATCAGTTTCAAACCACAGCCAACATAAACAACTGCAGAATAAGAAAAAAACATATGTAATTGAAATCATGAAACCTAACGACATTATAAACAGAGACGATAACACTATGATAAGCAAAATCCGGACCCCACATTCCAGCAAATCTAGACAAAAAAAACCTGTCAAGCCACAAGTCCAAGTGCGTCTAACCATGATTGGCCATTACAATAACCAATCAGAATATGGCAGCAGAGATCGGTTGCAAAAATTTCCAACTGGGAAGCTCCATTGCTCTTACTGGCCGCCTGGTGTACCAATCACATGTAAGACACACTGAAGCCTTGCACACTAGGACCTCCTCCAGCTCGTGGTCTTCGCTAAAAAGAATAGAAATTGCATAGAAACGTCAAGCTGTGTGTATATCATCCTGTCTTTCACTACTGCTCGTGCCTGAAAATCCAGAAGGCATTGAAATGCTCTGTGTGATCATGTATATCGATTCCGAATTAATATTTCAACGTAATAATACTGTCTGCTTTGAGAGAGTCTCAGAAATTCGTTCTTAGTTTTTATCGCCACCGGCAATTAAAAGAAACAAAATCTCTTTGTGATCAAGTTATAACATAAACTTCTGTTTTTATGTGTGCTAGTCACTCGTACAATGAGGTATTATCTTTTGAACAAACCCTGATCAGAAATTAGCTACTATTGACAACATTCCTGGGACAAGGGAAAAAATTATATAAATATTTCATCTTGGACTAAATATTATGCATTAGCATTGCTGTATTAATTTTTTACTTTCCTGCAGCGGGCGTGTATTAAAATTTAAAATTCAAGTTTCTGTGCCGTTTTTTAGATATGTATATTTTCTTTGTTGAGTTATGTTGTAATTCATTACCGAGTACTGTAATTTTGTAATACGAGAAACAAAGGTTGATCACAGTGTAGATAAGTATCCAAAGACAAAATGAGTTTAGATTATGTGAACTCGGTCGCCATCTTGCAGGTCAGAATTATATCGTATGTTGCCTTCTAGAGAATGTTAAGGGAATGGCGGCTATTGATGAAGATACGTGTAGACCTTGTAGGCATGGGTATGAAATTTATTCTCTTGTAATTAGGCTACCGTCCAAAGTAACGCGTACTGATTCATTTCCATGAATATCAACACATGAAAAAAAAATGATCTATGCTAACCTACACAAACCAAATATCAACGCAATATTAGGATTAACAAAAAATAATAATTCTGAATCAGTTATACATGGTAAATATTAAATCTCCCCCTCCCCTTCACCAAAAAACTCGTTTTTTATCGATTAACATTCTCTCCGCTCACCCACGCCATTATCAATTGTGTTTGCAAATAAACGCGCTATGCATTGAGAGTTTTATTTAAAATTCGCCAGCAGTTTACGGAAATGTGGAAAGCTATCGAGGTGAGTTTCGAATAAAAAATGAAGGAAATTTAATCTGAATAATGTTCAAACGAAATTGCAACCACGTATTATTTGTTGAATAATGTCCTACACGCCATGAATATGGCGGCAAACATTTTGCCTGTCAGTTGTTCAGAATGTCGAGATTGTAGCGGGNGGCCAACATTTTGCCTGTCAGTTGTTCAGAATGTCAAGATTGTAGCGGAAAAGTGGGGTAGTGTGTGCATACCGTTGCGCAGTAAAAATCTCCGTGTTCCTACAGTTAACTGCTTTTCTGCCTACACATCTTTAAACACTGTGGATTCGACAAAGTTTAACACACTATTTACAGAAATGTGAGCTTTGATATGCAACTTCAGTCCATTCAAGGTTACGTCCATCTTTATTGAAGCCATGCTAAAGTTCTAATTTCAGGATATTCCTCCGCCTCATGCAAACAACTAGAAAATTACGCCAAAGGGAACAGCGCACTGTATTTTTGCGCACTCAGTTTAGTAATATTTTGCATGAGAACTCTTCCTTACTATGCATTACCAACACACCTATTTTACTCTCTGTTTTTATTCACATTAATTATAAATGCGTTTTAAGTGATTAACAGATACAAAATAAGTAGACGTTCAATTGAACAAAAATAGGGTATTTTCATTTTATCAGAAGTATACAACCCTTGTGATACAATACACATTGAGGAGACAACCAATCACGTCATACTTGGGATAATTTTTCAAAGGTCTGATTCGAAATGTGCGGAGATATCGCGAACAGACTATAGCTGCCATAATTGGCCTTTTTTGTTGCAAAAATTTTAATTCTTACACTTTTTGCATTTAAGTTTATGCGGAAAATTATTGTTAACGGCAGTTCGCGGAAAACTGAGCACTTTTGAAAGCAGCAAAGAAAAAGAGAGCCAAATAAATAATTTCAGAATTCACGAATGTTTACCTAACGTTATAAATTCAATTTTAAGACATGGAACTTCTTTCCCATCGTCATTACCAACTTTACTGGGTGCATGTCAATATGTTTCCCTTTAAAGTGCATGCAGGTAGGAGCAGTGTCATTTCTCATAGGTTATTTTTAAAAGTGCTCAATTAACCGGGAACATCCTTTAAACACGCGTAGTGATGTTTTTAATTACAGGATCATTTTAAGATTTTACTACTACGCTAGTTTGGCTTATTCTCGCTTTATATAGACGAACTAAAATACATCGATATCAAGATACGTAAAAAATAGAGGCAAACTTCAAATTTTGACATATTCCATTGGGAAGCCTGGTGTGCGCTCAAGCAATGGGTACGTTAGTATGTTCTAGAAACGACTGGTTTAAGCAACACACAAACTCAGCAATCATTACTTCCAATACAATTAGCGTACTCAAAGCCTAAAAGTACACATACGGCACAAAATTAAAATAATTAAATGTTTCGCTGCCAGCTGCTAGACAACAGCTTTCAAATTCATAAAACTCCTGAAAATTATTGGTAAAGATATAACAGCAGGAACCACAATGAAACGTGCTGCTCGTACACTATATATATACATATATATATTTTTTTTTTATTTATTTTTTTTTTTTTTTTACACGTCTGGTTTTTTTATGGTCGAGATCTCATAACCCCACCTGCCACCGGTCTATCGGGTTTGTGTCTCCATTTACTTCACAGTGATACATACACTTTCAGTTAAAAACATAGCATGTGATAGTTTCCTATCCTAGTTTTATGTTAGCATTTTTGTGCTTGGGAAAGCTCCATGATAGATGCGTGTTAAAATGAATATATTTTTTAACCAAATAAATAAATCTCGTTTGGGGAGTGCACCTAGGGCGAGGCGACACCCTCTGAATGACGAACTTTCAAGCTGAGACCCGTTAGGTGCCCGTCATCCGCGGACATGACATGAAATCAGACCCTAGAAGAGAGCGGCGTTCGAATGCCGGGGCGGGGGAAACGGGAGAGTTTGGATAAAACCCACCAGGAAGTGGCGCCGTCCAGTACGATTCCCACATGCGATAATCCGGGGAGTTAACCCGCCGGGGATCGAGCTCGGACCACCGGTCATGGTGGGAGGCGAGCGCTCTGGCCACTACGCCACCGCTACCCCTCTTTTTAACCTGAAGCGCCGACTACTTGGAGGCAGGGAAGCGCGGCAGCGATAAGGGCGACACTGACAAGAGCGTCTGATGTCCCGTCGCTCTTACGCGCTAGGCGCTGAAACGGCGTGCAGTGTTTCCGTTGTGCTGCGTCTAGGTAATGGACTTTAAGCTCTGACCCTATACATTTATAGCTGTAAAACCTGTAGCAAAGTTTAGTGCAGGTCCTTATAATAGTTTCCCATGTCTCCAACCAGTACATTATGAGATACAGCAGTGTGAAAAAGCTGTTTTCAGCTATGACGGAGGGTTCGCGAATAGCATTTACAGTGCACATGATGTTTTTGAGAGTATTACGCGTACCTCGCCTGAAGTGTGTTTTCTTTTATTACATTGGTATCGTGGGGACACGTTTAATGGTTTCGTAAATGAAAGCGGATTTCAAACACTTTCCAACGCAGTTCAAAAGCCAGGCAGGCGCCGCCCTTTAACTGTTAAAGACGTGGTGACTTTGATAAGTACAATATGGCATCCACCGTGGAGTACGTGTTCTGGTTACCCGCTACTTGTCCTAAAAAACTTTAGGCCTAAAATGGTGCAAAAAATTGTAGGCCTCCTGACTCAAGGCAGATTATTTTTTAGGCAAGTGATTTAGGCTAGATGAATATAGGCAGAACGACAGGTTAGGAGCAGTTTTATTCTAAGTGAGCAGCGCCTGGCATCGGCGCGCAGCTTACTGTGCGGTTGTACAGGTTTTCTAACGCCGTGTCGACCTGCTGAAGCAAAGAATAAAAATGTGGTACGGGCTGTTCAGGATTCATTGGGGACATTTAAAATCAGCCATTGAAAAATGTTGCTGCCACAAACTGCATGAGTTTTTACGGGAACACAGACTGGCATGCGCCCAGTCAAGTTGGTAACGACGGAGGAAAATTAATTCCATGTCTAAACGTTGAATTTAAAGTGTTAGGCAAACATTTGGTGATACTAAATTGATTTACCTTTCTTACTGTTTTTTAATGTGAATTGGTTTCAACGCTTAAAGCCATGCTTTCATGAAAACAAAAATGATATTTTGCGTAACTTTATTACAAAGTGCTGGTCCACAAACTTCGCGGTTGAGCGCTGCAGTCGCCTTCAGAGTGTCACGTAATGAGTGAGTGAGTGAAGAGGTTTGGGCGAGTCGTAACAGCGAGGTCTTGAGAGCCTATGAGGGTGATTGAGAAGAGTATAGAGCAATGCCGGAATGAATGGACAAGGAAACAGGAGATGCCCGAGAAAACCCGCCCACCAGTGGTATCATCCGGCACGAATAACACATGCAAAAATCCGGGAGTGACCCAGCCAGGGATTGAGCCCAGTTACCCTTGGTGTGGGGCGAGCGGACTAACCGCCCGGACCGCTAATTGGGCCAGACGATGCCACTGGTCTGTGGGTTTTCTTAGGGATCTCCCGTTTCCCCCGTCCATTCATTCCGGTGCTGCTCCACAGTCTCCACAATCATCCACATCGGGTCTCAAGACCTCGCTGTTAAGAGCCGCCCAAATCTCTTCACTCACTCACTGTATTTTTCCTCCATATGTTAAATTAACACTGTCACAGGCCACGCACTTAATTCATTCATCGGTCAAGCGAAACTGAAATTATTAAAATATTAAATTTTTTACGCGTTTGTTAATTTTTACACTTTATAAGTATTTAAAAATCGGGGAAGCAGCATATATTATATGAGTTTCTATTAATTTTTACCTAACACTTTTAATTCGACGTAAAGATATATAACTGCTTTCCCCGCGATGTTACNTCCATATGTTAAATTAACACTGCCACAGGCCACGCACTCAATTCATTCATCGGTCAAGCAAAACTGAAATTATTAAAATATTAAAATTTTTACGCGTTTGTTAATTTTTACACTTTATAAGTATTTAAAAAACGGGGAAGCAGCATATATTATTTGAGTTTCTATTAATTTTTACCTAACACTTTTAATTCGACGTAAATATATATAACTGCTTTCCCCGCGATGTTACNATGAGTTTCTATTAATTTTTACCTAACACTTTTAATTCGACGTAAAGATATATAACTGCTTTCCCCGCGATGTTACCAACTTTAATGGGCGCACGTCAGACACTGTGCCCGTTAAAATATACGCAGGTAGGTGGCATCGACATTTTTCAAAGGTTCATTTACAAAGTGCTCAGTTACCGTGAACATCCAAATAATTGAAAATTGATGCTAACATGGTCGAAGCCGCGTGTTTTCGAAACATGAGCAGGTTTGTGTCGCTTACTGCGTATCAGGTACGCGCACTCTACCTTGTATTCGCCTTGTATGAGGTTGAAGCCGGGGTGACAACGAGAGAGCGCGGCGCTAAATCTCGGGTGTAATGGCGGATAATGAAAGAGCTATGGCGACCGGTGAGTGGGCGGAGAAGCAGGGCGGGCTGGAATTCGAAGTAATCATTCGCGAGGAGGAAGCCGCGAGTAGTCCGGCGTAGGCAATCAGCGGTGCGAAAAGTGTCCCCGGGTCGCAAATATCCATTACGCGAGCGATATATATCACAGGAGTGGTGGGGGGCGCTCCGCCAAGCCGGCGAGACATGCCCGGGTAGCGGGGTAAATGGGGGTAACAAGACCTAATTACTCGACGAGGGCGGGCGGCGTGTTACCCTGCTATTTACACGGTCCGGGTAATTCGCCGTGATAAAGAGCTATTATCGTGAGCTTCGGGCAAAGTCAAGGCAAGTTAGGCTGGAGGAAGGAGGACGTTAAAAACGGCACCCCCCTCCCCTCTCTCTTTTCATTAGCGAGGCTGCGATCTTCTGAAAGGTGGTTGTCGCCAGCAACCTGATAATGGTGCTTTCCACCGTCCCATTGGCTGACTTAAATGCCTTCAATCTTGTATCATTTCATAACCTATCTGTGACGTCTTTNTGCTTTCCACCGTCCCATTGGCTGACTTAAATGCCTTCAATCTTGTATCATTTCATAACCTATCTGTGACGTCTTTTAACTTTCGCTATCCAAACCCATCACGTAAGGCAAATCATACTAAATATTTTCCCCTCTGTTTTGGATTTTTGCTTATTTCCAGGTCCTTTTATTACGANTACGTAAGGCAAATCATACTAAATATTTTCCCCTCTGTTTTGGATTTTTGCTTATTTCCAGGTCCTTTTATTACGACAATAAATTATTTGTATTAATCCATTTCCTTTAAACTCGTATAAAAAGAATTCGTAAGCAAAAATCAATTACAAGAACTGACTTCGCACACATTTATTTGGCAGCTTCCACGTGTTGCTATTTAAATTGCAATACTGTCTGCAATACGGTAAATATTTTTTAGACATACAATTCATTCTTCCAGTATTAGAAAAAACATTAATATCTTGGCACCTTTATACACAATACATAATAGTGTGAACCTGCTTTTTTTTAACTAATGTTCATCTTACTTTGTTACTGAATTGAGAATTTTTTAATGATAAACAACTGCAACGCTGAATAAGTAAAACATTACTTTTATAGTTTTATTATAATTTTTTTGTTGTTGGTGTAAATTTAGACATTCATAAGACTTTAATCTTCAATTTTATTATAATTTTAACTGACATAAATACCAACCTTTTCAGAAATAAAACAAGCTTGTTATTTTCAACGCTACTTTCGTAAGTACAAGTTTTTCTATGATATATTACTCCTGCCACAAACAATATATTTTATAATATATAAAACGTTACAGACTTAAATAAGTATATAATATTTGTTTAATTTTTGATGCGAATCTTATTATGTAAATCATAACTGCGTTGCTTTTTTTGCGTACCCTACGTATTGTTACACGGACGTCTATGAGGCGTATCTGAGTTCGTAAGGGATGCAGGTCGTAATCAAAAAAATTAAAGAACTAAATTTTATTTCTAATTTATTCATACAGCTATTATTTTCTGCATTAANTTAAATAAGTATATAATATTTGTTTAATTTTTGATGCGAATCTTATTATGTAAATCATAACTGCGTTGCTTTTTTTTGCGTACCCTACGTATTGTTACACGGACGTCTATGGGGCGTATCTGAGTTCGTAAGGGATGGAGGTCGTAATCAAAAAAATTAAAGAACTAAATTTTATTTCTAATTTATTCATACAGCTATTATTTTCTGCATTAAATTATCTGTCTCCACTATTACTATTTTTATTTAACAATGAACGCAGTGTTTAATGTCTATTTAAACTCTAATTAACGTCCTTCTTAATGTCTCTGTTTGGTTACAGTCAATTAACTCATACTCATCATTAACACAGTTTCAGTCTATCTGTTGCCATCATTTGTAATGTCTTTCATTCACGCATCTAGTAAAATAGTCCAGCCTGCCAGCCACGCTCTTCACTGCTTGATACTCGCAGTTTCAGATATCCCTTCCGCTGGTCACTTCTCTCGCTGCACGTCGTCTATCGCTCGGAACTCAGCCACTCGCCTATTCAACAACTCCACTGAACTACCGGCTCGGAGGCTTGTCACACATTTACATCGTTCGCTCTGACTATCTGGAAGGTTCAACGCACCCCGAATCACGCTGACAGAACGAGGTCAATAGTCCAGATAATTCTTCAGATAAACGCAGAAATCCTATCTGCCGAAGGTCAGGAGCGGCGAGCCGCCAAAGGGTTATCACGGCAGAATGTCTTCACAACTCAAAACGCTAGTAGGATTATCGTTATTTTGTCTTTCAAAGCAATCCTTGACTTGCCGCCCCGTCATCATCACTGCTCTGACCTTCTCTTCCACCCGCTCGCGCGGGACGGGCCAAGGTCAGCGGCGCAGGACAACGACANCCTATCTGCCGAAGGTCAGGAGCGGCGAGCCGCCAAAGGGTTATCACGGCAGAATGTCTTCACAACTCAAAACGCTGGTAGGATTATCGTTATTTTGTCTTTCAAAGCAATCCTTGACTTGCCGCCCCGTTATCATCACTGCTCTGACCTTCTCTTCCACCCGCTCGCGCGGGACGGGCCAAGGTCAGCGGCGCAGGACAACGACANCATCATCACTGCTCTGACCTTCTCTTCCACCCGCTCGCGCGGGACGGGCCAAGGTCAGCGGCGCAGGACAACGACACCTAAAAATATGGCTTTGATTGTCCTCCAAACCGAGCCGGGATTTTCGAACCTGAGGATTGTGGCAAATTAAACAGGTGAAGCGTGTTTTTTCTTGGATTATTCTGTTTATTAGACGTGTGCATTCCACCGTTATCCACTGTACAATCTTATATCAATTCACGTTCAGGAACGAAGGGAGTTAACTTGTACCATTTTAATTGTCTGTCACCTCGATCAGTTTTTGCAACCTTCCAAGTCCATATCTTTTATACGCTATTTTTTGTTCCCATTGACATGTTTAGCAAAATTACGCTTTCTAAGGTTGAAAATACAGTTTATAGAAGAAATATATAGTAGTGGTAGTATTAAATAATTTTTGTCTAAAATTAGTTTAATGATTGCGAGTGTTCCTGAACACGAATTAAAATAAATCTTAATCTCAACAGTAACGTCACTAAACCAACGTGGGTGGATATAATAAACGCTACAAGAATTTAGTGACGATGTTACGTTCTACTCGCATAAAAAGTTTGAGGGAAACTCGAGTGCCCATTTCCGAGATAGAGTTTTATGGGGTAACTATCTTCTAATGTGGTGGAAGAAGGATAATAAACCATTCGAGTAAACGTAATTCCAGCAAGCAGAGTGTAAAACGCTGCGATAAACTTTTTTTGGCGGAGGGGGGAGTATGATTCTTGATATAGACAGTCTTATTCCCTACTGCGTCCAGCGATCCGCAATGTGTGCTAATGTAATTAAAAATAANTGATTCTTGATATAGACAGTCTTATTCCCTACTGCGTCCAGCGATCCGCAATGTGTGCTAATGTAATTAAAAATAAACAAAAAACTTTATATGGAAATATGAGACAGGCAAAGTTTAATGTGAAGCTAAAACCAGCTGAATTACCGGGAGCTATAGGCTGTTCGCTGTTATTTCAGCACTTTTGAAATCAACCTTTCGAAAATATATCTGCCCCAAATATGCTGTTTACGGTAAAATGAGCACTTTTGAAATCAACTATTGAAAATTGTCACNTGAAAATATATCTGCCCCAAATATGCTGTTTACGGTAAAATGAGCACTTTTGAAATCAACTATTGAAAATTGTCACTACCCCTAACTGCATATGTTTTAACTGGCACACTGGCCGGCATGATCACAGTAAAGTTGGCAACGACGAAGGGGAAAGTAGTACCACGTCTTAACGTTGAATTAAAAGTGTTAGGTAAACATTTGGGAAGACTCAAATTACTTATTTTGCTTTAAGTGTAAAAATTAGCATATTTGTATAATATTTAGTTCTCCAGTAATTTCACGGCTTTAGTTGACCGCCGCACGAATAAAGTGATCAAGCCCATGGCAATGTTAGTTTTGCATTTGGGGGAAGAATACACAATGTGCATGCAAATAGAACTGAATCGGGGCANAAGCCCATGGCAATGTTAGTTTTGCATTTGGGGGAAGAATACACAATGTGCATGCAAATAGAACTGAATCGGGGCACTCAAAAGTGCTAAGTTGGCCATGAACAGCCTTTACCTACGTATGATGTAACGGCGACGCTTCCTTCATAATAGTTNCTCAAAAGTGCTAAGTTGGCCATGAACAGCCTTTACCTACGTATGATGTAACGGCGACGCTTCCTTCATAATAGTTTAAACCTTCCATAGGCACCAGTATAATAAAAATTTTGAAAACATAATAAAGTTCCCAGTAAAGTTGGTAACGATGGAAAGAAAGCAGTTCCTTCTAACGTTGAGTTAGTAGTGTTCGGCAAACATTTGTTAATACTGAAACGGTTTATTTTGCTTTGTATCTTTTTAATACATGTAAGTGTAAGAGTTAGCATAATTGTAACATATTTACTGTTATAATAATTACTCAGTTTTACTTTAACGATGCGTGAATATAGTACAGCACCAGAAACGGATTAAGGCCCATGCGAAACATGCGGCCTCATGGGACACCGAACTGTGGGGGCACCACATCAGAGCGCCTTAACTTCTTTAACTTGCAAAACATAAGGTAAATTGTTGTAATCAAGTCGTTTTAGTCTAAAAAAAAAATAAACATTACAATNTCTTTAACTTGCAAAACATAAGGTAAATTGTTGTAATCAAGTCGTTTTAGTCTAAAAAAAAAATAAACATTACAATCATATAAGCTCTTTGGCGTTGAACATTCTTTAGCTTTTATCTTTCCAAGGAAGCTTAGATAAAGTTCCTTTACCATTATAACTTATCCCAATATTTTATTAACGTTTGATATTTGTTTTTTATATTTGACATATGCATACCCTATAGTTTACTTATATTCAACGCATTTGTATCAAATTGAAAAAAATTAATAAAAATCGAATTTTAGTTTATACATATGCTAGTACATTATTTGAATTTAAATTTTTTCTGTTATTCAAATTAATTTTAAAATGCATAATTTGCTTTCATAATGGCTACCACAAAATAACTGTAAATCCTTGCTATAGAGTTCAAAAGAGATAAATATAAATTGGGGTGGGGGTGCTAAACCGAATCATCACATGTAACAAAATAATGTCCTGGTTAGTCTCTGTACAGGACTCATCAAAATATATTTTTTTGTTTGCAATACGTGAAACCGTAGATCAAAGTAAGTCTGGAGAAGTTAAATACGGCGATGTGTGTAGTTTTATGACCTAGTTATGCTTCCAGGATTCTAGCTTCACCACTCCCCGACGTAAATACATCCGTTAGCCTTCGAAGTGCCCATTTCCGCTGGCTGTACTTCGTTATTGGACCAGCCGCGGTCCGACTTCTGGATACCAACCGCAAAATAAATTCATTCTTCAACTCTTTGTCTCCTTTCAGTACTCCTCGGACAAGTAGCTAGCTGCAAGACGATGTCCGATGAATAGCTCTAACCACTAACTTCTCTTATGCAACTTCACGGAGTCTTTCTTCTACTTCTTTTTATACGCTCATTTCATGGCATCTGCGCATNCTAACTTCTCTTATGCAACTTCACGGAGTCTTTCTTCTACTTCTTTTTATACGCTCATTTCATGGCATCTGCGCATCAACTAGCCTGGATATTATACTACGCCACTGTTCGCATCAGCTGCATTTTTTGTTAACTCTAACTCACAGCTACATTTCCAGCTGCGTCAAGACAGGCCAGACATAACCAAAGAACTCCGAGAAGGCCATATCAACTAAATTACCGTTGTTGTAATACAACATTCACATCTTCCCAGGACTAAATTGCAGAGATCTGATCACCACTAACATTNTAAATTACCGTTGTTGTAATACAACATTCACATCTTCCCAGGACTAAATTGCAGAGATCTGATCACCACTAACATTCCCACATGCTTTCGTTTGAATTCACGAACAACGAGAAGAATCTGTATTAATAGTCAATTCATGGCTACTTTCAACTTTTCTGAAGTCTGGCAGAAGTTCTACTTTCAGACTATTCCTCTACCTCACCTGAACAAAGCTTAGCCAAGCCTAGAAAATGACACCAAAATGACAGCGCACCGCATTCGTGTGCACTAAGTTCACTAATAGTTTACATGAGAACTATTTCTCTCTAGGCTTTACAAACACGCNCGCACCGCATTCGTGTGCACTAAGTTCACTAATAGTTTACATGAGAACTATTTCTCTCTAGGCTTTACAAACACGCGTATTTTCTCTGTGTTAATAATATTAATTATAAATGAATTATTATAATTTATAGATGAAATATTATTAAAAGTTTAATTTGACCAAAATAAAATACTTTTATACCACTAGAAGTATAATACGCTTGTGATGCGTGGCATATTTAGGAAGCAACTGCACGCGTCATACATAGGTTGATTGTTCAAAGGTTTGATTCAAAAAGTGTGAAGATACCGCGAACAGACTACAGTGGTTATTTTCAGTAATTTAACACTACATGGAAAATTCTCGCTTTGGGCAAAGTCCCGAAATATAAAATCACTAATTGAACTTAACTATCTTATATATTTCGATGCAGTTTGTTTTGTAAGCTGTGTATTTGAGTTAACAAAAACATCACTTACATAGTTGATACAAAATAAGTATAGTTTCCGCACAAAAAAAGTGTTGACTGCTTTTCGAATAATATCATACAGAGTCCACAATATCTGTGCACCAGCAAAAAATTATTGTTTAAAATGTGATAACATTTTACTGTGTAAAACTTTATGGTTGCAATTTTTAACATATAATTTTAACACAGATACATTTCTTGAAAGCTTCTGTTAAACAATTTCGTTTCAAGAACGTATTTTTCTTCGTATTATAGCAACGTTACTATCATGGACANTGAAAGCTTCTGTTAAACAATTTCGTTTCAAGAACGTATTTTTCTTCGTATTATAGCAACGTTACTATCATGGACAAGTAGATTTTTTTTTTTTTTTGTTAATTTTAAGTCAGTTATTTTGGAATATTTACAGAATTTGTGGCGTATAATTATTTTTTTGCAAAAATGTAGAAAAATTTTAATTGAAAACTATATATAAACTGCACCCGACTATTGACTATTGATATATAGGATTGTTGTTATCGGCTATTCACGGTAAAATGAGCACTTTTGAAAGCCCTCTCATTTGGAATAAAAGTCTATAAATATATTTTATAGCCTTACACGGTAAATTCCGAGTACGGTGGAATATAAACACTGTGTTTATTACTTACGTGGCAATATTTATTTATAATGGTGTTTAAAGGATAAAAAATGGCTGAAAGTCTAAAGCCTCTGTCACACTGTCAAATTGTTACGTCAAACTGCTTCCAATAAGTTTTATCAAATAAAGTTGGACAGTTATGGCGTCATGGAAACGTCATAAATGCATCCATATTTGTCTGAGAAAGTTAGATCGCTTCAGTTTCCATCAAACATTTGAAAATTGGACCGGTTCTAAAATTTCTTTGATGTTTGACGTTCTCAGCCAATCAGAATCGTGCACGATAAAAATGGATTTCGAGAAACTTTTAAATAAAAAACAATGGCTGGAAACGAAAGAGGTGATGAAGATAATGAATTTATGTAGAAGCTGTCTGGACATGTAACTAATTAAAATATTAGCACCACAAAATAAATCATTACAGTACTGTAATAACTTGTTTAGTAAATAACATTGAGAATAGGTTAATTTGTGCATAGAAAATATTTTCATTGAGCTATAAAAATGAGCTGTTTCTCTAACCAAATATTTTTTCGTACTTTCACCAATTTTTAAAAGCTGATGATTTATAGTGGTCAATGTAGCAAAATACAAATAAAAATTAGNTTTTTCGTACTTTCACCAATTTTTAAAAGCTGATGATTTATAGTGGTCAATGTAGCAAAATACAAATAAAAATTAGTTGACAAACCTCCATGGAGCCAATAAAATCTGCCTGAAACTTTAAAGTGAGTAGAATAAACTCTGCATTTCTTTTTTAGCCAAACGAACAAAACATGTGCAACCTTAAAAACGTAATGCTTTTTTTGTTTTTAGGTTGTATGATTACCATGTACACATACATTAAATACTTTATTTTGGTTAATAAGTCCTAGCAGAAAACGTATACCCCTGCTTCGCCCCTTTACTTACGAAAATTCACCAACCAATCTCGGGAGCTTTTTTTTTTAAGTTCAAAAATCGAAATGGATACATGCATTTCTCATTTACCCATCGAGTTGCACATTTTAGATATTGGATTGTCGTGCGTCCCTTTTTGCTTTCATTTTCTATGCCGTTTGAAGCGAGTTTTCTCCTTTGAATGCGGGAAAGTTCAGAGTCGAGTCATNCTTTTTGCTTTCATTTTCTATGCCGTTTGAAGCGAGTTTTCTCCTTTGAATGCGGGAAAGTTCAGAGTCGAGTCATGCGGTTGTCCACAGAGTGAACCCCGCAGTGAAAGTGGGTTCCGAACCAACTGGCGCAGACTCGGCGTTGATAGTTGTGCCAGGAGGTCAGTCGCGAGTCCCCACTAGTCTGCCTCCGTGCCTNCAACTGGCGCAGACTCGGCGTTGATAGTTGTGCCAGGAGGTCAGTCGCGAGTCCCCACTAGTCTGCCTCCGTGCCTCGTGAGTTGCAAACCATACCATGTTGAAACATGGTTCCAGCATGGTTCCAGCATGGTTCCAGCATGGTTCCAGTACGGATCCAGCGTTCATCGGATCCAGCATGAGAATGATCTANTTTTTCGTACTTTCACCAATTTTTAAAAGCTGATGATTTATAGTGGTCAATGTAGCAAAATACAAATAAAAATTAGATGACAAACCTCCATGGAGCCAATAAAATCTGCCTGAAACTTTAAAGTGAGTGGAATAAACTGTGCATTTCTTTTTTAGCCAAACGAACAAAACATGTGCAACCTTAAAAACGTAATGCTTTTTTTGTTTTTAGGTTGTATGATTACCATGTACACATACATTAAATACTTTATTTTGGTTAATAAGTCCTAGCAGAAAACGTATACCCCTGCTTCGCCCCTTTACTTACGAAAATTCACCAACCAATCTCGGGAGGTTTTTTTTTTAAGTTCAAAAATCGAAATGGATACATACATTTCTCATTTACCCATCTAGTTGCACATTTTAGATATTGGATTGTCGTGCGTCCCTTTTTTGCTTTCATTTTCTATGCCGTTTGAAGCGAGTTTTCTCCTTTGAATGCGGGAAAGTTCAGAGTCGAGTCATGCGGTTGTCCACAGAGTGAACCCCGCAGTGAAAGTGGGTTCCGAACCAACTGGCGCAGACTCGGCGTTGATAGTTGTGCCAGGAGGTCAGTCGCGAGTCCCCACTAGTCTGCCTCCGTGCCTGAGTTGCAAACCATACCATGTTGAAACATGGTTCCAGCATGGTTCCAGCATGGTTCCAGTACGGATCCAGCGTTCATCGGATCCAGCATGAGAATGATCTACGCTGGAGTCACGTAGTGTAACGACACGCCGATGTAAATTCTCGCAAAATTACTTTACTTCCACGTTCGGGCCACTTCACATATGTTAGTATGTGAGCCGACCAAGGCATACAGAGGGCATGTTCTCGGTCAGAAGTGTCCCACTTCCTTGAATTATGTATGTTGTATGTATATCTTTCGAGTAAAAGAACATGTAATTGAAGATTTTAACCTATACGTAGTGTAAGNTGAGTTGCAAACCATACCATGTTGAAACATGGTTCCAGCATGGTTCCAGCATGGTTCCAGTACGGATCCAGCGTTCATCGGATCCAGCATGAGAATGATCTACGCTGGAGTCACGTAGTGTAACGACACGCCGATGTAAATTCTCGCAAAATTACTTTACTTCCACGTTCGGGCCACTTCACATATGTTAGTATGTGAGCCGACCAAGGCATACAGAGGGCATGTTCTCGGTCAGAAGTGTCCCACTTCCTTGAATTATGTATGTTGTATGTATATCTTTCGAGTAAAAGAACATGTAATTGAAGATTTTAACCTATACGTAGTGTAAGACAGTTACCATACATAAGAAAACAAACACGGAAGTGTTTATCACGGCTACTATGTGAATTTTGCAATGAGAGTATGCATTTGGCGGTTTTATATATGTACCTGTTCAGGAGCGCTACCACGGGTCTATAAGAAAAAACTTCACCATAACAGTTTTCGTTTCATTCCTAAACACTGGTGTGGTAAATTTCCGAACTATTTCTTAGAGTGCATCTACTATACAGTTTAGCCAGATTGTCCAAGAAAAATTAAGACTGAAATGTGTCGCTAATGTCTTCATTTCCATTTTAATACAGGACTCAATAATTTAGTTTAATAAAAATATACCTTACCTCAAGCTATGTATTGATGTTGCTTTAAGAGGCGATTATTTCCGTAATTTGTAATTTAGGATATGTAAAATTCTCGTAAATTGCGTATTATTCATTGGATCTGTCAACCATTGTATCAAATATGGTATATTAAAAAAAAAAAAAAAAAAAAANATTTTCAAATCGATGTATTTTTCTGTGATTCAAAAAGTCAGATTGGCAGTGCAACAGGTGAAACTGCAAATAAAGCAACCAAGAAATAAATTGGCCACTGTTCGATAGATATCTACAGTAATGAAAATTTGTCTCTCTTTTGTGTTATTTTTCGAAACCTAAGAAAATGTATTGAAGATAAGTGGTTGGACAGGATTATTAAGTGATCTCAGAAAAATCCGCTTCTCAAGTAATTGAGGGTAGACTGCTTATCTGGCAGCTACGTTAACTGCCCATTCAAAAGTACATTTAAAAATCGTTTACTCCTGTAACTTTAATATACATATTTGGGGCACGCACAATAAAATAATTCAGTACTTGTTACCAACTAATCCCAGTAAACTAGTGGCCAAAGATTTTCTTGACACTATGCAGCTGAAGTATGATGCGTAACGCATATGGGAAGTAGAAACCTCACTGACGTCCCCGCGATTTTAATCCCCTGTGAGCCCCTTAGACAGGCACAAGTGCGGAGAAGCCAGATTTCGCTAGCGAGTGCAGGCCATTACACATGTCGCTGAAGCGCTGGATCTCCTCCCCCACCCCCCTAGCAAATGTACATGCCAGAGAAAACAGCTGACAATCTTTAAAGTGGTGCCACGAGCACTCCTCTTACTCCCCTTAGAAAACCAC
>NQII01001126.1:463683-527228 GCA_002778355.1 Clitarchus hookeri | reverse complement strand
GTCAGTCATATCGGGGCAGTCGGAGGCTGCGATACTCCGCTCTGGGAGAATCAGTTACGTCAGAGCAGTCAACCAGTCAGTTAGAAGCACGCACCGCGAGAAACCAAGGCCGGGGAGATCGAACCCCGGCCAAGTGAGTCAATCGCATAAGTCAGTCAGTAAGTTGAATCACGCAGTTACGAGAGGCTGTGGGTTTCGGGCCCCAGCAGAGACAACCAGAGACAGTGTTAAGGGGTCAGCCATATTGGAACAGACAACCAGTAATTTCCCGTGCTGCTGGGTGCAGGGCAGAATCAGTTAAACAATTACCAGAGTTACATCGGACGAGTAGTATCACCATGCAGGGACGCGAGTCAGTCAGTCAGTCAAGTCAGTCAGTCACCATTCACCAGTCACCAGTCAGAAGGTGGAGTCAAGTGGTGAGCTGCAACGAGGAGCGCCATGTCAAGCGAGTGGGAGTAGTCCAGTGCAACCCTGCGCTGAGAGCCGGGGTGGGGTCCCGCCAAGGGTCTTCTCACCAGGACGTGGTAGGGAGAAGTGGTGAGCTCCAACGAGGAGTGCCACGTCGAGTCAGCATGCCAACTACAACCAGTCCGAGGGCCTGTAACAGGGGCCACCCAACTCACCATATCTCATCTACTGCCGAAACAACTACCCCACAACAAGTACAGATAAGTAACAACTCGTCCCTCAGGGATGTGTCCTGTCACCTAATGCCCCCACAGCATCGGAAACGTAGCCAGAACATTGTAATCAGCCCTTCAGGCCAAGAACTCGCAGGGCCGAGAAAGTATGTGTACTTCCCGAAACAGTGCCGGGTATGTATGAATGAATTCCCGTTAAATAAACCTGTTTCAAACCAAAACGTGATGAAGTAATTGTTTGATATACCCTCAACCTTCAAGGCACCTTATAGTCTGTGCCATCTAACATTAACTGAGGACCCTACTACCCACTCTGTACACCACAGGTAGGGAGTAGCATCAAGTATTGTATCTTAACAACACATTATTTTATAAAACATACATTATTGTTTGTGTGGCTCAATATTTATAACAAACTTGAAGTCTACAGCACTTTATTGTTAAAATTAAACATTAATTTCACACATTCCAATGTAAGGCTTTGTAAAATCTACCCAAAAATATTTGTAGTCACTTTAATTTCATGNACTCAAAAATATTTGTAGTCACTTTAATTTCATGTTCAACTAAAGAAAAATTAGTTGTCAAACAAACAAAATCGTAACGTAATGTTACACAATAAGATGGAAACATGTTAAGACAAGAAATTAATTTGTTGACTTTACTATTTAATGGGGACGGATGGCATCGTTTTAATTTATACACTCAAAATTTTTCATGAATTTCACTTTATTTGTACAATAAAAACACTGGGAAAATATACTCCCGTCCGTTAAATTTTTACTCTCAACATTCTGTGAACGACAGAATTTAAATGTTAACGGAACCTACCTGAAATAATTCGGTGGTTAGATTCCAAATCTAGCACGTTCAATTTTCGAAATATACACAGCCAGGCCTAAAAAATAAAGATGATGTTGATTTTAGAGCTTTCAATATTAATTAACACGCAGCATTCGAAACATAAGCAGATTTTATTATCATTCAGTAATGGTAATACCTGTGCACGCAGTGTCAATTTCTGTGCTCTTCTTGCCGTTAAAATGATTCTAAGAATATGTTTTCACAGCCAGATACACGTGGTGGTTTTTTCTGTATATTTCCAGTGCTCAGTGTCTGCATGCGATGCCCATTTTACTCTATTTCATACTGCAACATGTTACCTTTCACTTATGTTCCTTGTCGTGTATGCCTACGTATCGTCTGATTGTGTGTGTTTTCCTGATCTGCAATTTGATTTTCACTTTCATTTAGTAGCACCAAACTCTAACATTCCGTCTAATAGTTGGAAGCATGTTCGAGTCGGGTAGGTCTAACAGAGTATTTGTGGGCAAGGAGAAGAAGAGGGTTTTTTACAAAGTCAGCCACCACGTATTACCGAACAGCTAATCAGTTCCTCGGTAAGAGTGGCTGCTGCTAACCACTGCAAAACAACTAAAACAAACTTCATTGCTAGGATATTAAGAGCGCAGTTACACTTAAGTTTTCACTTATTAATGTGAATATGTTACGGGAGTCATATTTTAACACTTTTTTTTAAGTAATTACCAAAGAGGAGTCATCCGCCGGGTTTCACTTCTGTAACTAAATACAACCAAAAGGAAAACGTTACCTCAAGAAACACTTACTTTTAATTATTAATAATCGCATCCAACACTCATTAACGTTAATAAGTTTTTTAAGAATTGCAATACAGCTAACCATACTTTGCCTGTAAGTGTACAGTACAAACCTATTGGAACTGACCTCATTATTTATCTCAACGGAAGAGCAATATTCCCGTCAGTTTCAGCCAACCAAAATCACACTGTTAGTTTTCTTCACAGCAGAAAATAGGAGGGTAACACAGAAGAAAAGTCGTTATAATGTACTTACAAAACCAGGCTACTTTCGTTAAGAAAATGACAACGATCATACAGTCTATTCGCGGTTTCTTCACACATTTTTACTCAAACCTTTAAAAAATAACCCAATATATGATATCCTTGGTTGTTTCCTAAATTTCAATCTGTCACAAGCGTTTTATAATTGTGTTAATCTAGAAACATTTTTTTTCAATAAGTTGAACTTTTACTTATATTTTATCTATAAAGTATAATATTTAATTTATAATTAATACATATTAATAAAACAGGGAGAAAATAAGTGTGTTGGTAATGCCTAGTAATAAATAGTTCTCATTGAAAATATTATTACTCTGAATGCGCACGAATGCGGTGTGATGTCCCTTTGGTGTAATTTCCTAGACTCTGGTATGGTTACTTCTACTCCGGCTGGGAAGATAAGTGTTCAAAGTTTGGCAAAGGGGAAATTTTCGCCACTAGGTAAGCGCCAATGTCAGCAAGGTACCAGATTTTCTCCATTTTATTCGTTAAAAAACAGGATCATTGCAATAATCATAAATCAAATATAAAATAAGTTAATAACGAAGAAAATTTTTCGATCTTATTATTATAGGCCTACAAGATTCGCGCTATTATTCAGGGACGCATTAAACTTGAAACACATGTACATTGGCATTAAGTTCGTCATTGGTCTGTACTTCATCTGACACGCCCTAAGTAGCTCTGCGCCAACAAATGAGCTCTTCGCAATTGTGTAGTCTAATCACGTGCAATCCAGCCAGAAAGGGAGTGACGAAACATCTATGCAGCAGCCAATGGAGAAACGACGCTGGTTCGAGTATATACGGCGCTGTGAAGTTTAGCCTGATGCCAAATAATAACGGGAATTATGAACGTCTCAACTTACTATTCACGTAACATAAAATTTTAGTTAAAATTTACCTTTTGGTGCACCTAGCGGCGGAAATTTTCCCTATGCCAAACTCTCCCGCAGGAAATCTCGTTTTGTTTCTAACCTGAGTAGAATAAATCACAACTCGGGAAAGCTTTGCACGCATGAGGCGGAGGAATATACTGGAAGTAGAACTTTAGCAGGGCTTCGGAAAAGTTGGAAGTAACCGTGAATGGGCTACAAACAAGTTACGAGCCAGTGTAACGGTGTTCAGAACTGAACATATTCTGTGTCCCTTGTAACCGTTACCTAAGTCGGTCGGTGCTTTTGTCATTGTATTCACGTCCTGCTCACTTCCGTGGTATAACGCTGTTACTTATTACCTGGGAATTCGAGTTCGATGCTCGGCACTGACAGTTGGAAGTTCTTCAGGTGGTTGGTGGGCCTGGCGAAAGGCAATGGTAGGCCACCGCGACACCAATCAGCCGTTGGGCGCTTACAGCAGGGAAAGCGTGCAGCAGACGACAGGCATTAGATGAAGTGCAAAGATGGTTTCAGAAATATGTAAATATCGTGGTGTTGACGGAATTATAAACATTGATATTGGGAATGAGATATTCACATACCAGGATGAAGAAGGCGCAATAAATATGGCACAATTTATACGTGTTAGCCACTCGTGTGATTAATATATTTTTTTATAATTGAGATGAGAAATTCCGCGATATGCAAATCGAAAATATTGACAACGTTCTCTCGTGTGATGTGACTACTGTGATTTATTGTTGAAAAAAAAAAAACAAAATTGTGTTATGCTCTTTTGTATTTCAGTGAACTGTGCAGCAACAAAAATCATAATTCCAGCAAAATTTTACGACCTGATGCAGCATAAATAATTTTATCCTATTTTTTTTACTTAGAATGGGTAAATCGTACTCTCTCGGGTACAAGGCTTGCTCTCGTATCTCCACACCTCTTCTAATGACTTATTGTTCTTTAAAATCTCGTTGCTACATTTACCTTGGCAAACAGGGCTTAAAAATAACGAGTGTTGTTGTCAACTTAAAAGTAATGAGAATTTATTTCGCAAAGACAGTTAAACGAAACGCACAAAAAAGAATACATTTCTTCTAAATAGATCAGAATAGTTAAAAATGTATTATTTCTCACCTTCATTCCTCCAAACGAAGCACTGCAGTCCCTGGGTCAAGACAGACTTCGTGTGACAATATCCACCTACTGTGGCGAAATTATTTGAGCGTACAACATTTACTTTCACATNGTCAAGACAGACTTCGTGTGACAATATCCACCTACTGTGGCGAAATTATTTGAGCGTACAACATTTACTTTCACATTTTCCATAAAGCTAGAAGTTATGTTAAATAAAAAGTGGGTGCGCCCTTAATCAAATACTCCCGAAAATCATTTACCTTTCACCGGGAATATCCAGAAGGCTTTTGAAATTGTGGTTGGTAAATTGACTCTAATTTAAACCTCTACTCCCAATTTAAAAATTTTACTGACGCCACTGCTATATGGTGGAGGTGATATATATATATATATATATATATATATATATATAAATTATAGGTAGGCAAGTCTGGGAGTATGTATGCAGGCATTTATGTAGCTTTCATTCATTCATGTATTCACGCTTGTGCGTTAAGTCACATTTGTATATTCACATGTCGTGTTTCTCTTAGTCAACTTCCGTGTCATAATTGGCTGTGCTTAAGTGCTGCTTTACGTCATAAGAGGTTCTTGGTTGGATTCCCGACTAAGCCATGGATATAAATTTGTTTGTTTGAAGAGTTATGAATTANCGTCATAAGAGGTTCTTGGTTGGATTCCCGACTAAGCCATGGATATAAATTTGTTTGTTTGAAGAGTTATGAATTATCAACATATCTAGGGGAAGCTGTATATCGTGTCACAATGAGTAAACACTGTAAATGCATGTCATTAAAATTATTGGTACTGCCGTTTTCTACGACGAAAACTTTATTTTGTCTAATATCCGTCAGTGGGTGGTTTTATTTAAGTTTTTTGTATGATGTAATAATGAAATATGTAACTATACTTCTGTTAAAAGTTGTCTATTCTTAGCAACATTTGTGTGTTTGTTATGGACTTTAGTAGGACATTTATAAATAGCTTAAAACTCTCAAATAATTAGACAGAATAATATAATAATCGTCGGTGTACAAGAAAATGCTCAAGAATTGGTAAAATCTCTCCTTCCAGATGCACTTAATTCTCTCATTTCAACACATAATCTAGCAGGAGAGATTTGACCAATTCTTGGACATTTTCTTGTTCACCAACGATGATTCTTCAACGTCTGGATAGACTCTTCACGAATTTGTTACGTTATATTAGCTATCTCTTGTAAACCAAAACCAACGATTTTTGTTGCATTGTTCAGTGACGAAGTTTCAACAGGTACTCTTCTCTCTCTAAATTCTTGAATATATTATCTTCTCTGTTCGATATTCCTCAGCCACTTAATACCTCTGCTCAGTATTTTTTTTATTTTTTTTTAGTTTTCTCACTCTCTCTCTCTCTCTCTCTCTCTCTCTCTCTCTCTCTCTCTCATGTTCTCAAGTTCTTCATACTGCCATTTGTTTATTGGGACTTCTGGCTTGGATGTTCATACAGTAACCTCACAAGTATCCTTAATTAACTTCGTTATCTTCCCAGCTCTCTGGTGCAGATCGTAGGAGAATTCTTCTCGGTACTTCTGGATATTCTCCCGAAGCATCTCTTCAAACTCCTTCCAGCTAGCACGTCGGTGGGTGGTTTGGGTTCTTGAGAATTATTGTACCTCAGGGACTGGAACAAAGTTCAGATAAAAAGCAATCAGTCTAGGGTCACTAGTCGAATTTTTCATGACTGGCAACCTGTCTGGACGTCTTCCTAACTGCAATTGTCACGGTGCTGGTGATTTGTGGGGAGGATACCGGGTAAATCGTTCGTCACTAGATAGCGATCAATCGCCAAGTCACATTCATCATGCTCTTCTGCGTACCAATGTCTTGATTAGCATTGCCAACTTCTCCAAATTTCAGACAAAGTATTTTTGTCTGGAGAGATTGCACTTTATGGTTAAACCATACTTTTTTCACATAATGTACATGGTTCTTACCTCTGGATCACATAAATATCTTTCTCATCTGCGATGACCGCTATCTCTGATATAGCGACAAGTGCTTCTTTGTAGATCATTTGTCCTATTCAGATGTCTTGTAGAGCAGTCATTTTTCAGCATAGTCGATCTTTTCCAGCTCCATTGCCAATGCCCTTTCATAATGCAGACCTTTTTTAAGAGTCCATTCTGTTTGAGTGTTCCTTTTCGTCCTTCGTGCAATTTGCAAATGCAGAATTGTCCTTATTTCCATTACATTTATCTTTGTCCGATTACTTTTTTCCCTCCATTTCACAGGTGGAGCATCGTTGAGTACTTTTGCAATGCTTACTTTGATGACAGGATTTTTTGTATTTAAAGCATTGCAATGGAACCAGAAATACCAAGTTTTACATGCAGTGTACTCAACGTATACAGTTTCCTGGCATATTAGTATGTTCCTGTACTCGCAATGTCCTACAATAACTATGTAGACCATATCCTCTCTGCTTACAGTTTTCAGTCTTACTACTGTAACATTTTGTAATTCTACCTTACTAATGCCTTTTTCTTCCGGGTTATGTTTCCAGATTTTTGGGAACAGTTCCTCGTTGTAGTCTTTGCATGAGACATCGTAAATTAGTTTTCTCAAGAAGGAACAGACTGCGGTTAGACTGTGGACGTGTTTTATCCTGTCCAAAATATTACACGGTTTCCCGTACTCTCCTGCTTACCTTCGGTTACATCTTCCATGGTTCATCTAGCCTTAGTCTCAACACTTTCAACTTCGTGCTTGCCTATATCGTATTAATAATAGCACTATCCCTGACTTCAATTAAGACTTCTCCTACCAGACTTCAAAAGTTGTTCACTTTNTTATCGTATTAATAATAGCACTATCCCTGACTTCAATTAAGACTTCTCCTACCAGACTTCAAAAGTTGTTCACTTTCCAGCATTCTTCCGATGAATTTGCCTTATCTTCGTATATTTCCTTTGTCTCCTCATTTGTTAGTCTACCGTTTTCAAGGTAAGCAAGCATTACTTTCTTCGGAGTTTTAACCTTCGTGTCATTTTTTTAACCGGCTTGGTCACCTGAGCGAATGTCGGATTTGGCTTTTCCTCTTCCTTAGTTGTTCTTGTTGCTCCTGTGAGGCAATATTCCAGTACTCTTGCATATCCTCTCAAATATGCATTCTCTTACAGTGTTTTATCCAAGTAGGCCTTTAGCTGATATAATTTGCGCAGACTATAGTTAGTATTACCTTACTGACCCTTTTTTTTCTTGGGTACATTAATCCTGGCATTGATGAAGACAGCATCTGAATTTGTTCTTATCTCATCAATGGCATCTCCCATGCCTCCATCTGTGCATTTTCCCAAGTCTATGCCTTCCAGATCTTCGTGGTCTTTATTGATTTTTTAATACTCAGTCACACTCCTGAATATTTCTTCAGAAAACTGTCCTACGATTAGGTGAAGAATCGTCTTCATCCAGTTCAGTAGGCCAGAGTTGGGTTTCCTCAGCTATGCCCAGTTGGTCTCTGGAGATACCAGTTGATTAAAGGCTTATATTTCCCAATCATTAAGATAAGCTATCTTTGTTTTGTCTGGTGCCATGCCACTTCTTGGCAGGCTCAGAAGTTAACGGGATCCACCAGTCCTGTTCACTCATGAGCGCAATCAGTAATAACACACATGTAACAAGAAGTACATTCACAAATTCAATTTTGTACACTTTCTTGGCACACTTTCCTCATGCAGAGAGGCTATAGGCAAATAAGGAAGGGACGCAAGGCCCTCAACCGACACTACCTTCTTCTCGGTCGTCAGGTCTTATGACAGCACACAAGGATACTTCTGTAGTCTTAAGTATTGTGGGGCAGGGCTTTGGCCGTCCATGCCGCTTCCTGCTATTTCCAAGCCAGCAGCCCTACTGACTCAGCTGGTAGGACACTGAAGGCGTTGTCTGCAGTTGTCATCCGCTAGTTCGATAACTGGGAGCGAGGGGCACGTCTCCGTCGAGGCTCTAGCACGGCGCTGACCACAGAAAAACTTACACACATACACGCGCGCCAAATACGTACGTCAAATTCGGCCTTCTGAAAGCAGCCTCTTTGGTCTACGGATCAACCGAAGAGTGGCATTTCATTGTGGCCTTAGTCTTAGTGTGGGGCATATCGTAATCAGAATCGCTAAAATCTTGCTAGCTTCACGCAGGTTACCATTGCACTCCATTCAGAATGGTGTGGCGATTGTTACTCACAATCCCCACCCAGGCTTACACTTCATGATTATTGTGGCTAGTCCGGTAAACAACTATTATTCTCTTTGACGTCCCCATCACATTACACTTTGCGTGTTTCTTCGGCTGCGTGGATATCAGAGGTGCAGACGACGTTGCCGTGACGTTAGAGCCGCATGCTGCGAAGTTGTCTCTCGCGCGCAGCTTCACGGCCTTTTCATCAGCCATGTTATTCCTCCGAACATATGTAATCTCCCCGGCGCTTGCTGTTCTCCCCTCGCGCAGAGCGAATTTTCTAAATATTCCGCAGGGCGCGAGGACTACAGCGTTTCTACCCCGGCCCGTTTAGCTCCGCGCTGCGTCCGTCGGGCGGTATTCAAATGGCGTGCCGGCGCCACGGCGTCATCAGACAGGCGCCTGAGGGCTGAGAAGGGGTGAAAGAGTGTGCAGGATAATGTCCTCGGGAGAAAGGACCGGCGGGCTGANCCGAGGCTCGCAGCGGCGGAAGGACCCAGCCTCCCCACCCCGCCCCTCTTTATAATTTCGGCGTCTTGGAAGTCGAAACTGCACTCGCTGGCTGAGGGGCAATAAAGGCTCTGGGCGAAGGCATGAAAGAGCAGCGCGAAGGACGGACTGGTGCCTCCTCTCTGCGTGTGCTCATGCTTCGACGCTCTCACTCTTTTGCTCGCCGTCTGGCGAATCGTTAGGAATTTCCTTCCACGAACGAACGTAACCGTTCCGCGCAAAATTACTTTTCACGCACGGAAAAGTGATCCGTCGTAAAAAAAACGGAATTGCTGGAGTAGGAGTAGGACTACTCATTATAATCTTTACATCGGGGTATAAATTAAGGGCGCCGCCTACCTGTTGTTTTTAATTGTATTTCAAAGTGTTGAAATCCACGTTTTTTTATTACGAAACCACTAAACGTGACGGGGGCCGCGGTTGCTGAGCGGTTAGCCTACCCACCTCCTACCAAGGCGAACCGGGTTTTCAATCTCCGGCCGGGTCACTCCCGGTTTTCCCAAGTGGGAATCGTGCAGGACGATGAGGTTGGTTGGCGGGTTTTCTTGGGGTTCTCCCGTTTCCCCCGCCTTTTCATTCAAGCGCAGCTCCATACTTACCTCACTTCACCCTCAACTACTCTCAAGCCCTCGATGTAAAGAACCGCTCAAATCTCTTCTCTCGCACACTCACTAAACGTGTCCCCACTACGCCAATGTTCAAAAATAAAACACACTTCAAACGAGGTACGTATATTACTCCGAATACATCATACACAATATAAATTATATTTCAGAACCTTCCACGACAGCTAAAAACGGCTTTTTCGCACTGCTGTGTCTCATAATATACTGGTCGGGAACATGCAAAACTATTATACGGACCTGCACTAAATTTTACTGCAAACTTTCCACCGATTAAATGATAGACCCTATAATTTAATCGGTGGAAATCCCATAGGTATACGCAGCACGACTGAAAAACTGCACGCCATTTCAGCGTTTTGCGCGTAGGAGTGTCTAGGCACCAGGCGCGCGTGACAGTGTCGCCCTTATCGCTGCCGCGCTTCACTGCCTCAGACGCTCTATACGGTTCTAAGAAGGCGGCGCCCAACTCGTAAAACGTAGATTAGAATCCTCGAGATTTTGGAAGCCAAAATAGATAAACTATGAAAGAGCAATCTTAAAGAACTCTTTTTGCCAACTTTGAAGTCAAATGTTTTGCTAGACACAAGCATTTGTATTCCATAATATATTGCGCCTCAATCACCTGTCACATTTTACTGTGGAAGAAAGAGCATGGCTGAAATACATCACTCTTGCAAAACGTTTGCTCACAATGTTAGTAAAAAAAAATACCGCGTTTCTATGTACTGGCTTTCATAAAAAAGTGAAAGGTAATTAATGTCTGAAGTATTAATTTATGTCCCACACATTCCTAACGACTTCTCGGCTGCACAATCAATTCACCATTTTCAATCGAAATGTATAGTCCATTCATGGATACTTAGAAATGTTTTAAGCCCTGCTAATAATTTATTTCCAGGATATTCCTCCGCCTCGTGTAAACAAGGGCTTGACCTCGTCTAGAAAATTACGCCGAAGGGACAACGCAACGCATATGTGTGCACTCAGTTAATAATATTTTGCATATTAACTATTTCATATAAGACGTTACTAACACAACTATTTTCTCACTGTTTTTATTCTCACTAATTAAAATTGAAATATAATATTTTATAGATTAAATTTAAGTTTTGTTCGAGTTAACAAAAAAACTATATATTTTTATGTTAACGCAAGTATAAAACACATCCGTTATGGCAAATTAAAAATCCACCAGATACTTCAACAATGAGGTGATTTTACAATGGTTTAATTCAAAAATTGTCAAGAAACCGCGAATATACTATACAGGTGGAGAACAATCAATGCAATTTTCTTTTAAGTTGTTGTGGAATAGAATACATTTGCAATTATATCCATATTCTTTTCCTGTACGGTGATACTGCTAAAATCATTTCATGGAAGACTACCATTGATTTCACTATGTTTAGCATCATAACATCAACTTTGGTCCAATCTTTAACAGATAAAAGCACCACAGAGTATATAGGTACATTGAGACGAAAATGGCGCTGCGGATCTTTCTCTGATTGGCTGCGCAAGGCTCTGGGCACGGGCCTTGTGCCTGATTGGCTTCTGCGTTCTGCTCAAAGTTCCCCTTTGTATATAGCGCTGGTTGTCGAGTTAGTAACCAGGCGCTGATTGGTGAACAGCGTTCCGACATGTTGCTCCAATGACGCAATTTTACTGGCGTCTGCGATTGGAGATTACAGAATAAGTTGCTGTTTCGCATCTGTATTCTTAAGTACTTACTAGCAGCACTATTGCGTTTTACGTATATTTTTGACGTTCATTTTTCCCCCGTACTATTCAAACCCGGTTTAGAAATCCTCTTCACTTCATGAAACCCATCGTTCTCAGCATGGCTCTCAGGTGTAGGTAGGTGTTACTGATGATTTAGCACTTCAGAAAAACATCGGAGATAATGGTTCGAAAGGTCATTCTGAAAGGCTCTTGAGCCGCTGTTGGACAGGGGAAGGTGCTGCAGGTGGAAAATTAACGTCGGGGAAAAATAATTAAGACATTTACTCGGCGTGCAGACCTCCTAACTGGTCGGCGTTGTACTGAGCAGATGCTACTTCCCACGCTCCATTTTTTACACGATGAGATGACGTCTTGGCCGTACCCGTTTATTATCTAGGTAAACAGCTACATACGTTTTAGCATAGAAATACGTGGTCTGAACAATGCTCTAAGCACTTACGGGACTCGATAGTCAATAGTCGATCATCGTGCCGCATTCGGCGAAAGCATACGTGGTCTCAGTGCCACTGGCGATACACCAGAGCATATTCACAGTGATCATGGTTGGACGCAGAGCAGTGTGTGCGTATCAAAAGACAGACACTATATTTTCGTTTTAAGTTGTATGAAAGTTTATGTTAATTTCATATTTGCACCCAGTCGCTTGATAATTCACTGTCAGTTGCAAACCACTTAACTTCCAATTTGGAACTACTTTGACTTTTCAAAGCATAACACCCACCTTTCAAAATTTCTTTGAGGAATGGCAGTCGATACATCTGCTTATACGTTAACAGAATCTGCGTAAGATTTTTCAACCGTTGCCTGAAGCAGTCTTTGACGAAGTGACCGCCGTTTTCGTCCAATAGGTATATACCGTTTCACTCCTGGATATAAGTAAACGAAAACTACATAAACTAAGACAATTTTGGAAGTTTCTATACCAGAAATCGCAGGTATTTTACATTTAAAGATGGCATGAATTGCTCAGGGCTTACTCCTATTTTGAAGGGGTTTTTTTTAACTCGCGAGTGATATATTTTACACCTGATTTATATGTGGCGAAAGATGTTTTGTTAAGTATAAATAATGGAACGGAAAATTTTTTTTATGTGAAAATCTTAATAATGTACGCAAGGGGGGACCGTTACAAAAACAAATAACGGGAACAACAATTTCAAAGCAGTTCACTTGCAGTAGGAATAAAAAAAATAATGTGTGAACCTCACTTACAGATGGCTTCCTGTCTGCTCGGAAAGTAAAGCAGACCAAGGAGAAGTAGCTTTCCTTAGATCTCCTGAGAGACTCGTGTGCTAGGACATACTCTTACAATCTACTCAAAGACAAATTTCGCCAACTCCGACATAAAAGTACGGGGCAAAGTCACGTGCCTCGGTCTCGTGTAACATCGTTGCGGGTACGGTAACTCTTGAAGATCCAGCGCAGTCCCTGGAGTCTCCGAGAAAGGACGAGACAATCTGCTCCGTGCTGACCACAGTCCTGCTGTAAGGACCTGTATCGATTGCTTCAGGATCGTGCGGGAGAGTAGACATTTGTACGTTTGTGTTTGTGCGAGTTACTTAGGGTGTTTAAATTTTTTTTTCAAACTTCGCCATTTCAATTTTCCAAGCTACTACGTACACTCTAAGAAATTTTTCGCATATTTATTTTATGAGCCTACCGGGGAATCACTTATAGTGAATTTCTTCCCTTTAAATCCGCGGTATCTTTCCTGCATTTGTGTGGTTAGGAATCAGATGCTTGTTGAAGTTCCCAACTCTGTATAGTGGCATTTTTATATTTTCAACATTACGCATGGTAAATTATTCATACCAATTAGAGGTTAAAAAATTTTAAATAACAATTTTGAAGTTAATAAAAAAATTGTTTTACGGTAAACTTTTATATCCAGATGCTGACAAGTTCTTAGAGACGATCCGTGTAACCTTCCGATGGAGTTCTGAAACGATCTACGCTTTTCGTAAAAAAAAAACCGAGCATAGTATGTAACGCAGATTTGTTTAGGTCATGATTTTATTTATTAACGTTAAGAATTTTACAATTAGATAAATGTTTGTTATTTTACTTTGGTAACATAATGTTTTAGTTCTGTATCTCAATTTAAGAACTCTACATTGCTTGCTTACTATGGCAACATGTTTATCTGTTATATCATGGTACATAAATTTGGCTCTTTGAATCAAGTATGCTTACAAATAGCGTAACTGAAATATCTTTTTTTTGTTGAATTGTGTTTCATTTACAGTGTTCGTCTATATTGTGTTCTTCTAGTAATACCTTCTTGGAATTTTACATCTTGTACCTGACGACTAAGCGATGAGTCAGTTATCTAAATGTTGTTACATTTAGTAGACAATTACATGTACAAATATTGATTAACGTTACGTACAACGTATGCTAATTCTAGTCACCAAACTCATGGAGAAACAATAAATCATATAAAGAAATCTGATATCATTAACTGGAAGAAAATCGACAGCGGCATGAGAAATCCATTCCGAATACAACTCTTCGGTATCGAACCAACGAGCCGCTGAAAATCATTCAGATACACTGGCTCGATGATCAGACTTTCTCTGCACCACTGCATGTACAGCCAGAAGAAATGCTTTAGTAGCTCGCGACAGACATTCGAGATAGGACAGTTCTTTACCTACTTGTGAATGTAGTTTTTAGTGCCAAATTCGGGAATCGTATCTAGATCAACCGAAAATAATCGAATCCCGGATTTGTCTTTTAATTTCTGGAAATTTATGGCATAGATATTTTTACAGAAATCAATATCTTTAAGAGCACGGGATATTTATGGTTGCCCACTTTAAAAAAAAAAGTTGAATTTGAAGTTTTTCTTAAGAAGGTCAAAAATGATGATACCTCCTGATAAGTTGTGGTGGATGTAACTGTATATGCGCCATTTAAGATCATAAAGTCCCTGACTACAAGTTATAAATTGCAGTAGGTCGATAAAAAATTAACTTCATTAAAAAATATGCGACATAATGTTTTAATCCTATTTAAGGTCGTAAAAGAGTGTACAAACAAGAATACATAAATAACTACTATTACACTCGGCTCTCTTCGTTACGCTATACTGCGCCACCCAAAAGATACGCACACGCGCGCGAAAAAAGGGCAGACAGCTGAAAATAAACTATTTTAAAAAACACAGCTGCAATATTGAAAGTCGAAAAAAGTTTCAACAATCCGGCGAAGTAGGACCAACATGTGTGTCCAAGCTGACTATTCAGTAAGGAAAGATTTTGAACCATCTGAATCTAAACTCCACGTACAAAACAGGTCACAATCAAGGGTGAAACGGTAGCAGGAGTGGGGTGGGAAGTGTGGACGGGCCTCCGAACTGACGGAGTTTTTTTTTTNCAATCAAGGGTGAAACGGTAGCAGGAGTGGGGTGGGAAGTGTGGACGGGCCTCCGAACTGACGGAGTTTTTTTTTTTCCTAACCTACTTTAAAAACTATGTGTTATTTGGGCCCGCGGTAGGTACGGGGGATTAATGCGTCTCAAGGTTGAACCTCATACGCCTAAAGGGCAGGGAATCTCATGCAAAGGAGGCGTGCATCGTAGCGAGGAGGGATATTTGGCAGCCATGGCCGAGTTTAGGCCATGGACTACATCCCTAAGGGGGCTTATAGCAAAGCTATAGTTAAAGAAGGGAGAGGGGAAAAAACCCGCATAGACACGGTAAAAACCCTCTCGACAGAAAAGAAGTTCAAACTTATCATGCATTAAAAAATGCAAAAGGAGACAGCAGGTTTGGTAACATGCTTTAAAAAGGGGAATTGAGCTCTAGAAGAGAAAATGGCTGTGGGTGCAAGCACCCTTGGGGTATAACTGCTGTCAATATGTCTGCGCATATGTCTGCACAGTAATATTAACAGCAGCTACAATTGCAGGGCCATCCTGCTTCTCGTAGTGTGCATCGGGACCTGGACGGCTCAATTCTGGCAGCCAACTCCGTCTTCCCTCGTCCGTGCTGACACCAGGAGCTCCACGAGGGTGAAGGCGGAGAGGACTTTGCGGGTAGCCACCCCCTCTCCACATCCTTCAAAGTAGTCGGTGGTCCTGCATGTTGCCAGCCCCGCGGTGACACTGTGACCTACCAGGTCTGGAGGCGAATCAGCTGGCCCAGGCGAAGCCTGGATAAAGGCGGAGAGGACTATCTCGCGGGTAGCCACCCCCTCTCCACATCCTTCAATATGTCGGCGGTCGTGCGAAGGCTGGCTCAGCAGGACAGCTGTGACCTACCAGGTCTGGAGGCGAATCAGCTGGCCCGGCGTGGAGACTGACGCCAGCAGCTTCGGAGTTCCGACGCATTCCAAATCCTTTCCAGAGCCATCTTCTATTGAGCCACCCAGGTACCCGATGTCCACGACGACGGCGCTGAGGCACCGGCCAGTTGGTCCGCGGGCTGGTATTTGAATATTCCCAGCCACTCCAGAGCCTGGAGATCCCCTATCCGCCACCTGGGGACGCGACGAGTTGCAGAATAGTCGCCGCGCCCTAGCTGCTGTAGTCGCCTCGTGCTGACAGATGTCCGCATCCTTCGCTGGTCCCAAATCGACGGGTAGATCCCGGAGCGGCCCAGCCGCCAGCACGATGTTCACTCCACGACAGCCAGGTTCGTGAACTGACGGAAGATTGCAGTCGGTGGGCTACTGGCGTCCTGGAGGTCACCTCAATCCCTGGGTGGCAAGCGGTCACGTGTTCGAATTTAAGTAAGTTCCCCTTGCCTTGTCGTCATTCTCGGACCTCCTTCTGGCACTTATTCTCTTTAAACAGAGCTATTAATTTTAAGTTATATAAATCCTTGTAATTATATTTTAGTGATTTATATTTTCCTTGGATTGTATAGGGCCTGAAGGCTTGTCAGGAGACGATTTATAAACCAACTTTTAACCTTACTTAAATTAAAACCCATGTTTGACCTAGGATTCCAACCCAGAACCTCCCGCTCCCCAGTCCGGCGGCGCACCAACCGACTGCGCCACTGGAGGCCGGGTTATTTTTCCTTTTGCCTATTTTATCTTTATAAACTTTTGTGTCCTAGCCAGTTGTTATATGAAGGGTAAACTTACTACTACGTAATAATTTCAATTCTTGGAGTCATGTAAGTTATTTTAAGGAAAATAAAATAATCATCGTTTAATGTGATCAATACAGAAGTGTTCAGGCAACAGAACATTGAATTTTAAAAAGCACGAGGAAACATTTAAATAAAAGATAAACAAAATAACACCATAAAACTAATATAAAACAACCATTGCACTTGGACAAGAGTCTATAAGAACTACTCTCACGTGCGCGGCCAATCAGAATAGAGATTGACCACCAATGACTGTGCCAGGAGAAGGGGTCTGCGCCTGAAGACGGGAGTAGATGTCACCTCCCAAACCCCGCGACAAGCTCGTCTAAGAGTGTGCGTGATGATATTTGGGCGGCTCTTAACATCGAGGTCTTGAGAGAAGCTCTTCTGAGATACCGACCAAATTCGTTGTGGCTTTATTATACGTTTTATTTATATATTTTGACTACATCTACTTTCGGCTCGTTATTCCGTATTTTTTTCTTGTCTCAGACTTGGTTTTCTGTGAACATATAGTGGAGCAATGGCTTATGTTCAAAATATTTTACTCCTATTGCAAGAATCTTTCAAACAATTCATGTGAGTTATGACTGACGAAAATCAATGAAATCATTAAAATTCATTATAGTTAATAAATTTTGCCCTTCACTTTATAAACGTGTATGTTACTACCATATATTTATAGGGGATAATACTATAGTAGAACTAAAATCTATATTAAAGCGTCATCGTTAGATCAATTAAGTACTTGCTCATATCGACATGAAAACATGAACTCAGCTCCCATTGACGGACAACACAGTTTCTCCAGTGATTCAGAAAACCTTCCAGAAATGTGGCTGGTGCGAACTGGAAAACGGTATGTATTTAAATCAGTTCGTGTGCGTATGTACTACCACAAAACCACAACGCAACAATGTGTTCCGGGTAGGTGGACGAGTGAGGTTGCGGGAATATTTTTCTCTCCCGCAATTAGTTTAATCCAAAACTGATATTTATATGCCTAAAACCTTTTTGTTAGTGCTCTTCTAAATCCTCTTAAACCATATACGTTCCTATTCTTGTTTATTATTTTTAATTACACTGCTGTGGTTGCGTTGAATTTATGTTACATTTAATCCACCGTCGTATAAAACGAGTGGAAGAGGATGAGAAGTTGCGACTCTACGGTAAGAGGATGATGAACACAGGCAATAAAGGATGGAACAGCGTTATTTTTCTCTGATGGCCGGCTAATGGCTTCACCTGCTGCGTAAATTCTCTTGAGCGACTGCACATGTATAAGCGCCGACTTCATTTAAACTCTTAGAATTATTTTTTTAGACAGAGAAGCTCTCGTGTAGGAAATGTGGTGGGAAAACTACGGGGAAGCGCTTTTTCTTGAAGTTCTTTAGTTTCATAGTTCTGCTTCGTAGACCTATCGGTAACGGAGTGATTCATTATGTTAACCAGGTGTTAAGGAATCGGTTTTTCACTGGTGCACGGAATTGTCCGAAGGAATCGCACGGCACCTTGGAGATACCTGACAAGTAGTCAGAGTGTTCGCAACGTGTAACAACTAGTTAGGTGGCGCAGTGGTACAGCTCCTGTCTCGGGTTCGAGACGATCTGGGCTCGATCTCTGTTTACCCCTCCTCATTTTGGTTTTATCGTGGTTTTCCTAAATCACTCCAGGCAAACGCTCGAATTATTCCTTACAGCAGGCCATGGCCCATTCCTTCCTACTTCTTCCTACTCCTCAGAGCATCTTGCTCCGTCTCTAATGACCTTGCTGACTGCAAGGCGTTAGGCCCTACCTGCCTACCTTAACGCATAAACTATCCCCTTGACTGCTGAGTGGAACATATTAAAGCCGTGTTGGATTTGCTGGTTTGGATCATTTTCATCATTCACACCAAACAATTTAAAATTTGGTTTTATGAAAGCATGGTGCACCGATACCGTGTATGTCTATAGCTGAATTATAAAGACGTTTTACCAGATGTCATGATACATTTTTCATGACGATGACAGTTTCGATAATGTTAACAGGAAAAAAATACTGGTTTCAGAAAATGTGTTAAATTATACACAAAAACAGATGTTTTTTTTTAATATTACTTCGGATTGCTTTTATAATATTCAAAATTTAGAAAACAAATCTTAAAAGTTCTTATTTTCCCCAAAATTCATATTTGTAATATAGTATAAGTTGGTCTAAATGTCTCATCTCCATGTTGCTAAGAACTCGGACAGTTCGCACACTATAGACTGTACACTGTTTACTAGGCTCTTTTGAAATGAAACTTGGAAAAATATTACCGCCCTAACCTACAAATATAACGGACACTGCGTCTGTCATGCACCCGGTCAAGTTGGTAACAACGGATTGAAAGTAGCTATATGTCTTCACCTTGAATTAAAATTGTTTGGTAAACCTTTGTGAATAGTGAAATTATTTCTTTTGATTGCCTTTTTTTATGCATAAAGTGTAAGAATGAGCAAATTTGAAGAAAAAAAATATTTTCTAATAATTACACAGTTACATTTGACCAACGCGTGAATAAAGTGATCAGGCACGTGGTACTGTTAATTGTACATATGGCTGAAGAACGCGCAAATGTGCATATAAGTAAAACTTAAGCAGGGGCTTTCAAAAGTACTGTTTACCATCAAGAACCTATACGTATTGTTCTGCAAGCAAAAGAAGTTACGCGTGTAAGGGTTTGGTTTTCCGTCGGGCGAGTGGTCACACTGACGTCACCCGTGAAGATACTCACATCAGCTCTCTGTCATATTTACGGGGACTTAAATTTCTTGAGCCACAATTGTGCTGCAGTAAACTAAAAGCACTGATAGTCTTGATAACCCGAAACTCTCGCATGGGCCGGTGAAGGAACGTAGCATTCTTGTGGGCCGCCATATATCGTGTGTTTAAGAGGCCAATCGGTGGTTGTTCGAAACCCGTCTTCGCATAACGAGTTGTTACCACCTTACGTAATCAATATGGAAAAAACAGCTTTAGTTTTCCATGTGATGGGGTTCAGCCAATCTAAACAGATGCATCACTCTACAAGTATGATTGTTGTCAAACCTGTCGTATCCCTTTTCGTTTTTTATACGACAAATAAGCATACGACATCGCGCAAAACTTAAAATAGTTTGCGTATCATCCGTGGATGTGCCTGTTTATCAATTTACACAGTTACGGAATATGTCTGAGAGCACGCAAAAATGTTAATGGCAATGGTTGTGTTTTAATGATGATCACTATAATCTCAAGCATGTATCAGGAGATTTAATCTTACTTGGGAAATTCAGGTGATGGTAATAATTACATATGTATGACGCATCTAGACAGAGGCATCTCTCTAGAAGTGAACAGCACTCAAAAATGTGTGGTCATAGAAAAAAGTTGAGAACTCTTATCTAGTTCTCGACAGATATTTAATGCAATGTAAAAAAACAGTGAATTTGTTGATGACACACATATGCAAGTTAAATACAGCCTTTTTAGTAATATTGTTTTATATCAGTTCTGAGTTATCTGCCACACAGATGCCTGTTCGGGGCTTATTCGACTAAAACCACAGACGTTTAGAACTGCCGTTGGTTCTCAGAAGGTTACTTTCGTGGCAAAGCTCAGAATTCATGATCTTAAAAGGATAATTAATTACCTTACGAATTTTTTTTTACATTTCACTTTAATCTTAATTTTCAACAGCAAGAAAAATGTATTTTAAATACTGGAGCATTCTGTTTACGTAAGATGCAAACTATATCAGTACAACTTAATTGTTTTTTTTCTTAAAGTCAATAAAAGTATTTATTCTGTTTTTATTTACATGTGGCTAGAAAACGAGCATTGTATAGGTTCCGGTGATATAGTTTCTGCAATTTTTGATCAACTAAAGAGTATTCTCTGCAGAATGTTAGTAGAAATAAACTTTATGTAAATGACTGTCCCGATCGAAGTGAAAGTTCTACAAAAGCTGCCATATTGGCAATATGGCTGCATTATTATATGAACTCCTGTAAACAATCAGGCCATTTAAGAAATATTTAATATTTTTGGTATTACCATACTTAATCGCCAGATAACATGTCCCGAAATATTGAAAAGATTGACCATGGGAAGGTTGCAGTAACACCATCAGAATATAATGAAATACTTACTGAGTTTAAGACAATCAAAGATAGGGTTCTGATATTCTTGTGTATACTACAGGCATTTCTGTCAATTTTAAAGTCAACAGAGCAGTAATATTTTAATTTCTTTCCTAGTAAATAAATTATTCTTTCAAAAAATAAGTCGTAAAATGCTTTAGTACAAAAAGAAGTAGATTATCGTACCATATTGGTGTTCCTAAGTCATTATTCAGACGAAGTACATAGCTTGCTTAAGAGGAGTATGTTATTATGCATCTTCTATGAAATCATGGTTTGCGCTAATACGCCTCTCGGTACATAAATGTTCTGGGAATACGACATTGTGCTATAAAAGATAAAAAACAATTATAAATGCCCCCTTTTTTTTACTTTTATCTTATTAAATGTATTCATGGAGAAATCAATTCGTGAGAATGGCCAACTATCGCATTTTAAAGCTTACCTGTGCATTTTACTTAAGCAGTGAGAGAAACTTACTTAAAAAAATATACGGACGTAGTTTGTGGGCTTTCATCCCGTGTAGTAAAAGTCTCGCTGTTACAAATTTAATTGGCACAGTAAAGCATCACGATAGAAACACTTCACGCCTCGCGTGTAGGAGTGATAAGGCGCTAGGGGTGCGTGTTAATGTCGCCCGTATCACTCTCTCTCTCTCTCTCTCTCTCGCTCTCTCTCTGTCTTCTTGTCCTTGAACGCACAACTACATACTGCGCTTAAACAAAACAGTTTCTATAGGAAACGGTGTTCCAGCTGAGCAACTTAAAGTCAGTAAAGTCGATGAACTTTTACACGAACATTTCGAAATTAATTGGAGAACCCTCTAACACATAAGCTATTAATCAGTATTACGGACAAATACTTCTTGCTGAGTCATGTTGAAGACTAAAAGAAAGAAGGATTGTACACATATTATTTACCATTCTAAGTTAATTATAAAAACTGAAGTAATTATTAAATAGCTTCCGTAAGATATCTACTCAACTGCCAATCCTGTATTGTTTTATTAAGTGGTCTTACACAAATTTTTGTGTCAAATACCGAATATCATAATAACTACATAATTTTGTTTAAAAGCATATTCCCATGAAAGGATTGCATTGAAAGTAACACATATTTATGTTAATAAAATATTTTGTTGCTTACCAAATTAATGATAGAAAATACTTGTTTTGCAACTCATCATCATCATCTCTCTCTCTCTATCTCTCTCTCTCTCTCTCTCTCACACACACACACATACAGCCTATATATTATATAATGTAACACATTAACTATATATTTACTTACAACTAATTTTGTTTCTTTCAAATTCTTTTTTTTTATCGGAATTAATTGTGAACTATACGACCACCTTTTTTTTCTGTAGTGAANTTAATGATAGAAAATACTTGTTTTGCAACTCATCATCATCATCTCTCTCTCTCTATCTCTCTCTCTCTCTCTCTCTCTCTCTCACACACACATACAGCCTATATATTATATAATGTAAGACATTAACTATATATTTACTTACAACTAATTTTGTTTCTTTCAAATTCTTTTTTTTTATCGGAATTAATTGTGAACTATACGACCACCTTTTTTTTCTGTAGTGAGTAATTGATTTATTTTATGATTTTCTTTCAATTCCGTACTTAAGTCTATATGGAAGTCGACTGCTGAGTTAGATGCNATAATTGATTTATTTTATGATTTTCTTTCAATTCCGTACTTAAGTCTATATGGAAGTCGACTGCTGAGTTAGATGCAGTTTTCTTATGAAGTTTTATATTTTTGGACATTTCTCAGAGGCTTTGGCAGTTCGAAATACTTTTGATTCGTCTACTGCCGCAGCCCGAATTTAATTTTGATTTATGAATGCGTCGCCCTAAAATTGGACATCCCTGAGCTGGCAGGCACGCTTCAGAAGACACGACGTCGCCGTTTTACAACTGTACGACAGTTTGTCGGCGACTCGACACTGCGACCGTCGCACACTACTTGTCCGTCAATTTGACAACAACGCGACGTTGTCGTTACGTTTATATGCACTACTGCCATCTACCGTTGTAAAAGGAAACCGAAATTAACGAAACCCGGTAAAATTAGACAAGCTTTTTGGTTACGTTAATTTAAATGGCGGTGTTAGTTTACAGAAGTTTTGGCATAACACATGTGGATGTAAACGAAAAAAAATATGAAAAACATCTTTTAAATCTTTTATAAAAACCAATCAGAAACTGGAATAAAATAATTATCATCAGTTGTAATGTACTTCTCTAAATGTTTCCAATTTATAGTATGGGTTTTTGGTATTCCTATATGTATTTGACTGTATAAATAACAGGCAATACCCTCACCGCACGCACGCGTACGTTCTTGTTTACAAATATACGCTATTTTTATTCTTCTTCTTCCTTGTCACATGCGACCGTCGCAGGTGCGTCAAAACAAGCTCTGTCGCACACTGTCGCATCGCCATCGTCTGCTGCTCGCCTCTGATCGACTAGTCACTTCCGTCGCACTGTCGCCGTCGCACTGTCGCACTATTGTAAATAGGCACTTCCGGCGTCAGGGTGATGACGTCGCTGCTGGCCTGACAGGGAGTGTAAGCTTTGACGTCAGTGGTGACTAACTTCCTGTTTATTACATCCTACACAATCACACCTCCGCACATGTGCAACTTAAACTTGAGGTTTAATAGCAACTATAATTTCCTGTGGATCTAAACCTAGTGATCAAGTTGAAATAATTAAATGCCTATTTCTCGTTGATATGAACTAGCCGAGTCCATAACTTCATTACTTCATTACTTCTCTGAACTGAGTGATCGGAACTCAGCCTAATGTTACCTAAAGACTTCCGAGTTAGATAACATTTCCTTTGTAAGAAAGGTGGTGTTAGGTTGTCAACATTTGGTATAATAGAAACAATTTTTTTGTACAGCATCAGACCTTACCAATTTCCGCTTTTCAAAGAATTATGCCTTATTTAAATGCATTTTCTTTTGCATTCATTAAGAGCTAAAGAATAAAACAGTTTGTTTTAGTTTTCGTATGGATGAAAATGGCTTGGCTGTGGTAAAACACAATGTTATTTTCAGTCTGGGTGTAGCTTCTACTCAAAGTACGGCAAAAATGTGTTGTGTGTCTTTTTTTCTTGTGCCGTATTATTTTTGGTCCTGTATAATTTTTTAATGCAAATATGTTAGTTCCCTTGCTTCGACACGATAACACAATTTTGCCCTCTGCCAGCTGTTAAATCCTCATACACACTCTCTATTTTTTATAGTTATAATCCTTCTACACGCTAGTACAGTTTTGTTTTATTTATTTTACTTTCCAGTTTACTGATATATCTAAAATAACTACTTAAGGCCAACTACATCTTCTCTCCTTACAATATATAAATATATATAAAACTATATATTATATATTGTAATATACATATAAAAATTCAGTTAACGTAACGCTTACTGAAATATTAGTATTTCTATGCGAAAACAAATTCACTGCTTCGTGTGAGCTCACCTCAGTGTGATGGAATCGAAAAATTTCACAGTGTTTGGTTAGAAAAGCCGTCTGTCCTAATTTTGCAATCAAACTTCATAATCATTTCGAACACTTCTAAACCTGGGACGATGTAAGCGCTTCAAATACGCGTGTCTCCACTAGGTGGCAATTTACATACAAACCCCGTCAGAAAAAAAAAATAGAATTTTAATTTATATTAAATGTTTAAAATTTAATTCTTTCCTTTTTTCATTAACGCGTTAGTCAAATTTTAACAGATTGTGTGTCTTAGCATCCTTTAGTTTATGAAAAACTCAGTTTTGTATGATTACAATCTGCTCGCGTTGAAATGAGCACGTTTGTATCCTTCCGCTATATGTAGAATTTACCTAGCCATTTGATTAACCACTTTATCCATACGTCAGTCAATTGAAAACGTGAAATTTTTTGGAACGTAAATGTATTACTAATAATGCAAGTTCGTACTCTTAAGTGTATAAAACAGAAATACACAAACATGACTGGTCATACATTTAAAAATTACACTCACGCTATAACGTTAAAACTTAGAACTGTTTTAGTTTAATTTACTGCCAACTTAATTGGGAGCCTGGACAATTCCAGTGTGTACGGTAGCTTATAAGTATTTAAGAGGTTTTTTTTTTTTAAATGTTAATTTCAAAAGTGCTTACTTTACCGAGAACATCCAATACCAGCGTAACGTTAACTTAAATGTGAGATATTTATCGTAGATTTTTTTTATAATCTACGTTATGAACCTGACATGCTATTGGCAATTTATACATTTGCAATGTATAGCATAATGGCTGTTAAGGTAAACTGAACACTTTTGAAAGCCCTGCTTATGATCTACTTGTATGCACACTGTTTATTATTCCACCATACGTAAAATGAACATTTCCATGGGTCTGGTCACTTTATTCATGCGCCGGTCAATTGAAACTCGGAAATTGTAAGAAAAGTATACATTTTACAAATTTGCTAATTCTTATACTTATCTGTGTTTAAAAACAAATGTAAGAAAAATCATTTNGAAAAGTATACATTTTACAAATTTGCTAATTCTTATACTTATCTGTGTTTAAAAACAAATGTAAGAAAAATCATTTCTGTAGAAACACTTTCTTTCCTAACCATTTAAGTTTTTCGTCGAGATATGGAACTACTTTCTCTCCCTCGTCACTAACTTTACTGGACACATGCCAGTTAGTGTGCCTTTTTAAATACATACAGGTAGAGGCAGTGACATTTTTCAAAGGCTGATTTCAAAAGTGCTCAGTTAACCGCGAATGACCTACACAAATATTTACTGTGTATGTTATGCAAATATTTTGCCTATTTTTCGTTTTTAAGTTAAATAATTTTAATTCAAATGAGCATTGTTTTTTTTTTTTATTGTTTTTTTCAGTTTGTTATTTTTCTATGATGTGAGAAAAAAGGGGGGGGAATGCGATGTCACCTCAACTTCACTACACGGAAAAACAAGTCGTAAAAGAATTAAATACTACACGAAAGTTTTACTACATATTTTACCTCCCCTGTCGTTTGAATAGAACTGCTTCATCCGTCAGTAGTTGAGTTGCGAGTCTTGGGCGGCGCTTAGCAACGAGGTCGTTGAGAGCCGACGTCGGTAGTGTATTTGTGTCGGGAGTGGATATGTTGATGTATTCTCGGAGCGTATCTCTGTGGTGGAAGATGTTCGTTACGCGTCAGTGCCTTGCGCCGTTCACAGCCTACGCGGGACTCGCGAGGATAACGAGCTGCAGGAAGAACTCAGCTGTAGCTCGTACGTTCCGTTTCCTTCATCCTTTCCGCCAGCACGGACACAAAATGGAGATCGCAAGGCTCTCTCGCTTGCCGAGATTTTTTAGATTACCAAACGTAATAAAGGCGAGGGTTAGTTTCAGCCACAAAAAGTTTCTGGCTAGACGTTTTTTTTTCTTGCGTGTTTCTGAAATGCAGATATTTCGTTGAGAGTCGCCTAATTTAGAGCAAGTATGGTTAAGTTTTCACTGCGATTTCTTAAGGCTGTTGCCTGGGTTGAAAGCCGTGAAAATATGGTATAGGTAAATACATGTTAATGAAATTCGGTTTTTTGGCGTTCCTTTTAAAGATAGATATATATCACCGTGGACTTTTTGAGCAGAACAATATGTGCTTATTTGCTATAGAAGACTTTTGTAACATTAATGAATAGCCTGTTTCCTGATAAGACAAGAAAACCTAAAAATTAAATAAAACATTACTAAAAAACAAAGTGCTGTTATTTGCCTCGATACAGATATAGAGAGTATCATTTCTCACACTAAGGGTTTTTTTTTTTCAAGTTTATATATTCAGAATTGGCTTTTAAAAAAACGAATCTCATTAACGTGCATTTCCCTATACCGAATTCTCACTGCTTTCAAAGCAGGCAACAGCCTTAAGAGTCGTCTATACCTGAGCCTGTTTTGCGCATTCGAGACATAGAAGCGCGGGGGCAATGACGGCGATACCAACTCGCATATATTTCACAAAACCTCCCCCCCACCCCTACCCCCAACCATCATGGTGCGTCTACACGCGCAAAAAAAGTTTATTGTTTTTGCAACAAAAAGTTCCTCTTCAGCCATTTCCTTGAACCTTTATGTTGCCCTAACATTTTTAATGTTGTGACAGAGTTAATAATTTTATAACGTCTTGCATTACTGTAATGCAAATACACTGTTGAAGCGTTCCCGTTAAAAATCATTTTTAAATAATGTTACCACGAGGTTAAATATGGCAGGAAGAACAACATATTTGTGTTACTAAGACACTAAAGCAATGTCCAAACAACACCAATTTATTTTGACTTGATATTAATTTCTCTTGTTTCATGATGGAACGTTATGTGGTCTCGCCGCGTAGTAGAATGACTAATGCTAGTCCCCTGTATTTAAATTTTAAAGCATAGAATTGGAACTTAATGTAAGTTAAAACAACTTGCTAACTTTGCAAAGCAGTTTACGTGTGCCAAATATGCTTATATTTTCAGAGCATAAAGTATTTTCACATAGTGAAAGTATGCTGCAGTTTGTCGTTACGCCAGAATAGCTGCTACATGAAGCGTAACACCAAATGTTAAAATACAGTAGCTGGTAGGACGTCGAGACTTCATAAAGAGAGAATTGTTTGTCGTACAAGGCATGGGTTCCACTTTCCCTAAAAGCTCGATTTTTTAANCCACTTTCCCTACTAGCTCGATTTTTTAAGATGTAATAATATTCATTATGTGACAAATTATCTATACTTTATTAATTTTACGTGAGATTGTTGTTCTAAAGAAAAGAAAAAAAACAATAAAAACCATTAATATATGAGTTAACATATGTTCAACAAAAATTTAATTTGTAGCAACTCAAACACCACCTTAATGCTGACAGTACAGTTAGGATGTAACATTACTACAAAAATACTTCGTATTATATTTACATTAATAGCTTAACAGTATATTACATCAATAGCAACATTAGTCGCTGACGGCTCACAGATAACAAATAATTATTGTATCTGTTAATAGTACTGTAATAGTTAATACTGGTGCAGTAAAGTTAGGTTTGTATCTCTGTGCAAGATTCTAAAAAGGCGGGTGGTGTACTCGTTGAACAGCTGAAACTATGTGACTTNAAATTATCTATACTTTATTAATTTTACGTGAGATTGTTGTTCTAAAGAAAAGAAAAAAAACAATAAAAACCATTAACATATGAGTTAACATATGTTTAACAAATATTTTATTTGTAGCGACTCAAACACCACCTTAATACTGACAGTACAGTAAGGATGTAACATTACTACAAAAATACTTCGTATTATATTTATATTAATAGCTTAACAGTATATTACATCAATAACAACATTAGTCGCAGACGGCTCACAGATAACAAATAATTACTGTATCTGTTAATAGTACTGTAATACTGTACTGTAATAGTTAATACTGGTGCCGTAAAATTAGGTTTGTATCTCTGTGCAAGATTCTAAAAAGGCGGGTGGTGTACTCGTTGAACAGCTGAAACTATGTGACTTGNTTAGGTTTGTATCTCTGTGCAAGATTCTAAAAAGGCGGGTGGTGTACTCGTTGAACAGCTGAAACTATGTGACTTGAAGCGACAACCCCTTAACTGTACTAGTGCAAAGTCTGTAGCAAAGTTCACTTCATGTCCCCATACTAGTTTTGGGTGTATCCGATCAGTACGCTTTGTGATAAGGCAGTGTGGAAGGGCAGTTTGAAGCTATGCTGGAGAGCTCGGAAATTGTGTTTCTAATGTGCGAGATTTCTTCAAAGCTGTCTTCACGTCTCGTCTCAAGTGAATTTTCTTTTTTTGTAGATCAGATCATACGACGCATCTTAAGTAGTTTCGTAGAAAAANACGTCTCGTCTCAAGTGAATTTTCTTTTTTTGTAGATCAGATCATACGACGCATCTTAAGTAGTTTCGTAGAAAAATGTGTATTTAAATCACTCTGCAACGCAGTTCTAGCTCCAGGTACATAATCCCCTTAACTGCATGATCGTGGATAAAAATGATGTGACGCTAAGGAGCAAATGATTTTTTATGTTAACACATCAATACACTTTCATCTGCACAAATACTTACTAAGAAACTCACTATAATGTTTAGTTTTATCTCCGAAAATTTTTCCAACGAGATTTGTTTGTGATGACCCCTTAACAAACTCACAGAAAACCACAAGTTGTTANACGAGATTTGTTTGTGATGACCCCTTAACAAACTCACAGAAAACCACAAGTTGTTATAGATATTTAAAACCAAACTGATATATAATTCGTTTGAAGCCGTTTTCGCCTCCTGACATCTGAATAAAAGATATCCCAACCGTTTGANACGTCTCGTCTCAAGTGAATTTTCTTTTTTTGTAGATCAGATCATACGACGCATCTTAAGTAGTTTCGTAGAAAAAATGTGTATTTAAATCACTCTGCAACGTAGTTCTAGCTCCAGGTACATAATCCCCTTAACTGCATGATCGTGGATAAAAATGATGTGACGCTAAGGAGCAAATGATTTTTTATGTTAACACATCAATACACATTCATCTGCACAAATACTTACTAAGAAACTCACTATAATGTTTAGTTTTATCTCCGAAAATTTTTCCAAAGAGATTTGTTTGTGATGACCCCTTAACAAACTCACAGAAAACCACAAGTTGTTATAGATATTTAAAACCAAACTGATATATAATTCGTTTGAAGCCGTTTTCGCCTCCTGACATCTGAATAAAAGATATCCCAACCGTTTGAATTTATGATGAAAATATCTTATATATGCAAATATATAATAGTACGATCTCATTAACCGGCAAACCTTGTATAAAAAATTTAATTGGTGGAAATTTCTACTACGAAAAATTATTTACTCTCACTTTTTCTTCATATATTTAATTGAGTATGCCGTGTATCCGTCAGTTAAAAAACTAATTGTGTTATTTTTATAATACTAGATATATAGTTTCCGAGAAAATTACGAAAATAATTTTATTTATGAATTCTAACATCGGAAGATAACCGCTCATCACAGGATGCACGGGCCTGTTATAATTTTAGTTTTTCGATTTTTAAAAAAATCACATACTTTCATACCAACGGAGGGAGTGTAGTTCGATGAACCATTACTAACTCAACTTTCATCTTTGCTGGGTGTTTCATTTTCTGAAGTTTCAGCCATGTTTCGATATTTTTTATGACGTCACGAAAGCTGACGGGAAACCATATGTTGCGAGCACGTAGAAAGTAAATAGCAAAGAAATATTAACATGCTCAATACATAATGGCATACAGGAGAGCAAAAAACTTCAAACTTCAGTAGTTCAAATAATCGTTGGTAGGTGGCATTGGTGTAGTTGCGTTTAGAATTTATAAAAAAAAAAATTATTCAAGAAATTATTTTATTAATTTTCCTTAAATAATTGTTATTAAGTCTGAAGGAAATGATACAGCTCAATTCTTTTAAATTAAAATACGTAGTATATAATAATTAAAGGATTCAATCTTATGAAATAGAAAATTCTGATATTTTAATTAAAAATAATAGTGACGCCTACCTACGAGGTCAAATCAATAAATAAGTTACACTTCCACGTTATAGCCATGTATGAAACCTATACACAAGCAACACGGCTATAACAACATACAATGCAAGTTCACTTTTCCACATAGTCCCCAAGAGACTGTAAACATTTCTCGGAATGGTCAACCAACTTTTCGATTCCGGATGCGTAGACATCTCCTCCAGCGCTATGTAACCACCCGGAGACAGCTGCTTTCATCTCCTCATCGTTTCGGAATCGTTGTCCACCAAGATCCTTTTTCAGCTTGCCGAAAACATGAAAATCGCATGGCGCTAAGTCTTGACTGTATGGAAGATGTTGCCATACCTCCCACTTGAATCGCTGCAGCAGTTCGTACGTTTGGCCGGCCGTGTGAGGTGTCGCCTCTCTATAGCCTACATATGCGTATGTTTGAATATATGGCACACATTAGTAAATATAAATACGCGTGTGTTTTCTCAACACCCTAACATAAATTCAAAATAGTTATTAAAATAGAACGTGTTAAAGTATGTTACGTTTGATGGCTGTTGAAAGTGCGACAAGCAATATTGAAAATGCACGTCGCGTATTATTTTAACAAAATTCCTCCTAATTTTCCGGAGTACTAGAACAAACAAAACTTCTGTTTATACACCGCGTGCCGCGCTTCCCTTTCGCATCGTTCTCAACCACTAAATACTTTCGAACGTCACACGTTTTCTACAATACCTGAATCTTCATTTGCATGTACGGCAGAAAGCGTTCCATGCTAATGTGCTATTGCTTTTACGGCACACTAGTTAGCATAGTGTCCCATGCAAATGTGAAATGCTGTCAAACGGACGGGTTAAAAAAAAAAGTAACGATAATAACGCGTGTCTAGCCATGCAGGTGCGGCAGGTACAGGGCAAAAAATACCCCTTGCAGTTAGCTTTCCTTTGACGGACAATTTCAGGAACACATTTGGCAACAAGAGTACCCTCCCGACTGAGTTTTGTTTGCATGAGGCGGAGTAATAGCCTAAAAGTAGAACTGTTGCAGGCCTTCGCAAAAGTTGGGAGTACGCTCAAAACCTGAATCAGTGAGAGTTTCACGGTTTCAATCAGTTTACAGTACCTGACTGATCCAACAGTCACTTCAGTGAATTAAACTGATGAATCAGTGAAAAATGCCAGTTTTCCTTCACTTATTGATTCTGTGGAGTTTTCCACTGATTTTTTTTCTTCGCTGTTTTTCAATGATTTGTTTTTTGACTGATGGATCAGTTAAACAACGCGTAAAATGACCGTCAAACGACGTGTAAAAATGGCCGTTAAACGACGTGCATTAAGTTAAATAACAAAGCATCAACTATTCAAGTCAGTACAAAATACTTTCGAAAATGTGTTTCGTGTTCCGTATTTCAAAACACCATTTTATGAGGTAACATGAACATTCACTTTTCCATTCCCGTTCTAAGTCTTCCATTTCGTTTATGTCATGTAATCATCACAGCGCTTTGTTTGCATGTTTAAACTTCATATATTGTGGTGAAGAGAGTGCACTCGTATGTACTATTCGTTTTAACAATCCTAATGGTACGAATCACACTGAAAGCGAAAAGTAAGGGGCATACAATTTAAAACTACACGCTTTCGATGAGGAAATGCAATACATATATTTTCGTCTTTCTTTTCAACTTGACTTGGTAGCCTTGACGAGCTTGCTTTACCCTCGTAGCTCGGGGGCAGAGTAGCCGACTTGTGGTCGGAGGGTCGGGAGTTCGCGCCCTTGTTCCTCCGCGGCGGATTTCCAGTTCGCCTGTTGAGCACATTTGTACTGTGAATTGGTAATCAGGTCGGTCTACTGTACTTGAGCTCGTCACACGGCAAACAACACTCTCACTGTCAAACGTCACTCACGTTATGTCCAACGGCAAATGTATCGGCCACTGAAGTCAATCAAGTCAACTTTTAAAAAAAAGGTAATGTAACGTTCTAAAAGTGCATTGAAAAGGGTCTGTGAGTTCAATCCTGGCTACCTGAGGAAAATTTTTTACTTTTCTTAATTTTTGTAAATTACGCCATATAAATAGTAAACTATCGTAAATATGTATATTACTCGTAATTATTTGGCAAAATTCAATAAAAACAATATTTAATTCACCGCTGCAGCTGGACGTCACTTATTCAATTAGTGAAATTGTTTCACTTAAACAATCTGTGGTTTTCTACTTATTCGAATTTAGGGTGTAATCAGGGGAAGGAAACACTAATGGACGCAGTGATTCCTTTCTGATCGTTGTGATCACAAGAAGTGGCGTCCGCAAAACACAGATAGCACTAGTAACGACTGTCACGTATCTTCATCCAACCAGTCATAATCCGAGCAGAACAGTGTTGCACGTGGTTTTAATGGCGTCAATTGTTTTGTATTGTATTGGTATTATTAACGTCCCCCTGTGTTATGCCTGAAAGCTTTTCAGGGGACAACGTACAAAATGACTTATGGCCTTACTTAAACTAACACCCATGCCTTACCTGGGGTTCGAACCCAGAACCTCTCGCACTCAGACCGGCGGCACACCAACTGACTGCACCACGGGATGTCAGCTTAATGGCGCTCAGAGATCATTGTATTTAATCTGCTTTAAAGTGACATCGTTTTTTTTTATTACAGAGTGTGAGGAAGAAATTGCGTTATGCTCCCGACTGTTTTGGAACGGATAAAGTTTTACGTCCCACATGTCACATGGCGAAAAGGGGGTTGAATGTATTGATGAATAAACTATTAATTTTCAGGAAACGAAGAAATTTCATATAATTATAAAGTTTGCGCAATCGTTATAAATAAACACTAGCACTGATGTATTGTATGATCGTTTAAATTATAAAGCTCAGTAGTTATTCAACATTATGCATCGAAAAATAATGAATAACTAAGTAAACTAAAAAAAATTGCAATCTATTGTGTACGTTGCCAAGCATTGCAATAAACACATGTGATGGATCGAAAATTCTCTTTTATAACGTAGGTCGATGGAGTTGATAACCCTTCCAGCTCGTAGTTCCGTCCCCACAGCATGGGTACGGCTGGGGAAATAGTTAGATATGAATACATGGCCCTGCCACTCTGTAAACCTTCCCTACTCTGTGAAAGTAACCATGAATGTGTGTTTGTACAGCACCGACAACGACAAACTCCAGCAGGTTTTCTTTCGAATATATAAGACGAAAATGTATAAACATTTTCCCCTTAATATGATTTTTAAGGCAGCTGTCCAAATTAAAAAGGTTTCCTTTGATGGGTGTGTTGCCTAACCACCAGGAAACGCATATTCTGTTTTTCGAATTGTGCATACATTTCTCGAAAATTACTCACCTGAGAATAGTCCGACAACGTAGACTTGTTTTATTTATTTAGACGTGCTCCTTTATAAGATGTCTTAAAAACAATTCTTGTATATTTTAGGTTTGAAAGGTGTTATGCAAAAATAAGTTACCAACCCCCTTTTTCATAACGAAAGGGGATGTAATTGCACACTGCAATTTCAGATGTGTAAGATATACGTTTAAACGAAAAGCACTTTAAAATTCGATTTTTGTGGGCTTATAACTCCCCTTAATAATTACTCCTGAGGAAAAATCATGCATACGTTTTGGTCTTATTTTTTTTGTAAGGAATAACGTGACGAAGTTTGTGTGTGTTGTNCTGAGGAAAAATCATGCATACGTTTTGGTCTTATTTTTTTTGTAAGGAATAACGTGACGAAGTTTGTGTGTGTTGTTCACATACACCCGGTAGAAGCGTGTGTTTGCGGAGGACGCGCGGACGGCCAGGTAAATGCTGTTCACGGGAAAGTGAGCGATCACTTTTGAAATCGACCGTTGAAAAAATGTCACAGCCGCTACTTGCACACTGGCTGTTTTCTGCCCAGTAAAGTTGGCAACGACGGAGGGAAAGTAGTTCCCTATCTTAACGTGGAATTGAGAGTGTAAGGTAAACATTTGAGAATACTGAGACGTTCCATTTTGATTACTGAAATTTCAATGCAAATGTGCGTAACAACACGTAAATTTGTAAAAAAANTTTTATGAGGTAACATGAACATTCACTTTTCCATTCCCGTTCTAAGTCTTCCATTTCGTTTATGTCATGTAATCATCACAGCGCTTTGTTTGCATGTTTAAACTTCATATATTGTGGTGAAGAGAGTGCACTCGTATGTACTATTCGTTTTAACAATCCTAATGGTACGAATCACACTGAAAGCGAAAAGTAAGGGGCATACAATTTAAAACTACACGCTTTCGATGAGGAAATGCAATNGAGTGCACTCGTATGTACTATTCGTTTTAACAATCCTAATGGTACGAATCACACTGAAAGCGAAAAGTAAGGGGCATACAATTTAAAACTACACGCTTTCGATGAGGAAATGCAATACATATATTTTCGTCTTTCTTTTCAACTTGACTTGGTAGCCTTGACGAGCTTGCTTTACCCTCGTAGCTCGGGGGCAGAGTAGCCGACTTGTGGTCGGAGGGTCGGGAGTTCNTTGACTTGGTAGCCTTGACGAGCTTGCTTTACCCTCGTAGCTCGGGGGCAGAGTAGCCGACTTGTGGTCGGAGGGTCGAGAGTTCGCGCCCTTGTTCCTCCGCGGCGGATTTCCAGTTCGCCTGTTGAGCACATTTGTACTGTGAATTGGTAATCAGGTCCGTCTACTGTACTTGAGCTCGTCACACGGCAAACAACACTCTCACTGTCAAACGTCACTCACGTTATGTCCAACGGCAAATGTATCGGCCACTGAAGTCAATCAAGTCAACTTTTAAAAAAAAGGTAATGTAACGTTCTAAAAGTGCATTGAAAAGGGTCTGTGAGTTCAATCCTGGCTACCNTCAACTTTTAAAAAAAAGGTAATGTAACGTTCTAAAAGTGCATTGAAAAGGGTCTGTGAGTTCAATCCTGGCTACCTGAGGAAAATTTTTTACTTTTCTTAATTTTTGTAAATTACGCCATATAAATAGTAAACTATCGTAAATATGTATATTACTCGTAATTATTTGGCAAAATTCAATAAAAACAATATTTAATTCACCGCTGCAGCTGGACGTCACTTATTCAATTAGTGAAATTGTTTCACTTAAACAATCTGTGGTTTTCTACTTATTCGAATTTAGGGTGTAATCAGGGGAAGGAAACACTAATGGACGCAGTGATTCCTTTCTGATCGTTGTGATCACAAGAAGTGGCGTCCGCAAAACACAGATAGCACTAGTAACGACTGTCACGTATCTTCATCCAACCAGTCATAATCCGAGCAGAACAGTGTTGCACGTGGTTTTAATGGCGTCAATTGTTTTGTATTGTATTGGTATTATTAACGTCCCCCTGTGTTATGCCTGAAAGCTTTTCAGGGGACAACGTACAAAATGACTTATGGCCTTACTTAAACTAACACCCATGCCTTACCTGGGGTTCGAACCCAGAACCTCTCGCACTCAGACCGGCGGCACACCAACTGACTGCACCACGGGATGTCAGCTTAATGGCGCTCAGAGATCATTGTATTTAATCTGCTTTAAAGTGACATCGTTTTTTTTNGCACCACGGGATGTCAGCTTAATGGCGCTCAGAGATCATTGTATTTAATCTGCTTTAAAGTGACATCGTTTTTTTTATTACAGAGTGTGAGGAAGAAATTGCGTTATGCTCCCGACTGTTTNCACGGGATGTCAGCTTAATGGCGCTCAGAGATCATTGTATTTAATCTGCTTTAAAGTGACATCGTTTTTTTTATTACAGAGTGTGAGGAAGAAATTGCGTTATGCTCCCGACTGTTTTGGAACGGATAAAGTTTTACGTCCCACATGTCACATGGCGAAAAGGGGGTTGAATGTATTGATGAATAAACTATTAATTTTCAGGAAACGAAGAAATTTCATATAATTATAAAGTTTGCGCAATCGTTATAAATAAACACTAGCACTGATGTATTGTATGATCGTTTAAATTATAAAGCTCAGTAGTTATTCAACATTATGCATCGAAAAATAATGAAGAACTAAGTAAACTAAAAAAAATTGCAATCTATTGTGTACGTTGCCAAGCATTGCAATAAGCACATGTGATGGATCGAAAATTCTCTTTTATAACGTAGGTCGATGGAGTTGATAACCCTTCCAGCTCGTAGTTCCGTCCCCACAGCATGGGTACGGCTGGGGAAATAGTTAGATATGAATACATGGCCCTGCCACTCTGTAAACCTTCCCTACTCTGTGAAAGTAACCATGAATGTGTGTTTGTACAGCACCGACAACGACAAACTCCAGCAGGTTTTCTTTCGAATATATAAGACGAAAATGTATAAACATTTTCCCCTTAATATGATTTTTAAGGCAGCTGTCCAAATTAAAAAGGTTTCCTTTGATGGGTGTGTTGCCTAACCACCAGGAAACGCACATTCTGTTTTTCGAATTGTGCATACATTTCTCGAAAATTACTTACCTGAGAATAGTCCGACAACGTAGACTTGTTTTATTTATTTAGACGCGCTCCTTTATAAGATGTCTTAAAAACAATTCTTGTATATTGTAGGTTTGAAAGGTGTTATGCAAAAATAAGTTACCAACCCCCTTTTTCATCACGAAAGGGGATGTAATTGCACACTGCAATTTCAGATGTGTAAGATATACGTTTAAACGAAAAGCACTTTAAAATTCGATTTTTGTTGGCTTATAACTCCCCTTAATTATTACTTCTGAGGAAAAATCATGCATACGTTTTGGTCTTATTTTTTTTGTAAGGAATAACGTGACGAAGTTTGTGTGTGTTGTTCACATACACCCGGTAGAAGCGTGTGTTTGCGGAGGACGCGCGGACGGCCAGGTAAATGCTGTTCACGGGAAAGTGAGCGATCACTTTTGAAATCGACCGTTGAAAAAATGTCACAGCCGCTACTTGCACACTGGCTGTTTTCTGCCCAGTAAAGTTGGCAACGACGGAGGGAAAGTAGTTCCCTATCTTAACGTGGAATTGAGAGTGTAAGGTAAACATTTGAGAATACTGAGACGTTCCATTTTGATTACTGAAATTTCAATGCAAATGTGCGTAACAACACGTAAATTTGGTAAAAAAATATCTACTTTTCTAATAATTTCACGGTTTCGCCTGACCGACGTATGAATAAAGTGATCAGGGTCATGGCAATGTTAATTTTTCATATAGTGGAAGAATACACAATGTGTATTCAAGTAGATGTTAAGCCCGCCGCACACACGACGATTTTAATTACGATATCGCATGCGTGGAGTCTTGCTTCCTGCTGGACGTTCTCGTCCACTGTAAATATCGGTGCCTACGTGCAGCTTTCCTGGTAGGTCCTATATTTTCTGATAATTAGATTGGTGCTATTTCCTCTGCGTGTTTCTTTGCTAGCTTCCGATCTCAGTCAATGAGAGCCAGGAAACGTGTCACGTGACTTTATTTACATGGCAACGTAATTTTTTTGGTGGTACCATCGTAAGCTATGGGCACGGAAAAGTGGACAAAATAACAGATAACAGTGTTAATAGATGCATAGATGATACAGGTTTGTGTACAGTTTTGAGGTTATCTGTATACTCACCCCTCCCCCCCCCTCCAATTTTTCGAAAAGCTTTGCCAGTACACTCCTGTTTTCGTTCCTTCAGGCTAGCCATTCTCTTGTCCACAGCCATTTATTTCGTCTTCTATATTTTTATTTCCATGATACAAAACTGAAATAAGTGTAATTACAGCAATCTTTCTTCGCCGTACAGAGTTCATTTTATATTGCTGTTGCCAGCTGCCAAAAAAGGAAACCCATGCCGTGTGCGGCAAAACCAGGGACGGGCCCCGCGAGTAACCAAAAGCTCTTACATAATATCTTAACGAAACTCGCAGCGAAAATCGTTCCACGTGCGCCGGGCTTGAAGCAGGGCTCTGGCAAGTGCTCAGTTTACCGCGAACAGCGTATAGGCGCAGTGGAGGAGGCAAGCAGGCGGCCTGCCACGCGACCGCTAGTTGCATCACTCTTGGAGGGAGATGTACGTCGCCTCGCTGCCCTCGGGGCGTACAGCGAGTTCTCACCGCTCCTCCTGGTCCCACCCAGGGGTGATCACCCGGTGTCTGCCGCCACATCTGGCCGCGTCTGTGCTTCGGTACGCGACACTTACACGTGTGCCGGTCAGTTGCTTGTTATTATTCTATGATACGATCTGTAAAGACACTGTAACAAATTTCAGTATTTGTACAAGGAATTTTTGGCCAACTGGTTGCCAAAAATAATTGTGTAAAAACACTATAAAATATATTTCATGTAATGGAAATTTTTAACCTATAAAATGTATCGAATTAGTAACACATATCGAAATGATAGGCATCGATACTATACAGAGTTGAGAACTACCCTACGCTTTTGGTCGTTTCCTGACCAAACGCAGAAAAGCTACCTATGATATATCAGGGAAGGGGGGGTTGTATTGCCATTCTCGCTTTCTCACTGTTCATACAACGCTGATTTGGTAAATTTGCGAATATTTTTTAGAGTGTACATATAATGTAGGCTACATTTCTCAAAATTTTAGAGGGGAATGTAAGAAAATAAAACTGAGTTCTAGGTAGAAAATAATGTACACGAGTATATTATAAATGTTGAGCTACATAAACAGTTTTGTATGTTTTCTAAAATAAAGTGTTGTGAATATACACTATTATATCTGTAGAGTTACAAAAAAACCGTTGGTATATAGTTTCCAAATAATTATTTATAACAAGCACGAAACATTTTTACTGTGCACCTCATGCTTTCAATGCCAGCGTAAAAACACTCTACAGCGCACATCGGTATAGGCTGTTTACAGTCAAATGAGAGCACTTTCGAAAGCCCTCCTTGAGTTCTACTTGTATGCACATTGCGTATTCTTCCACCATATGTAAAATTAACTTTGTCATAGGCCTGATCACTTTATTCATGCGTCGATGAAGTGAAGCTGTGATACTATTAAAGAAGTACATATTTTATAAATGTGCTAATTATTACTCTCATGTGCATTAAAAAACTGAAATTGAAAGAAAGCATTTCGGTATTGACAAACGTTTACGTAAAACTTTCCCTCCGTCGTTACCATTTTACTGGGCTCATGCCAGTCTGTGTGCCCGTTAAAATATTCGCAGGTTCGGACAGTGATGATTTTCAAAAGTGTTCAGTTTATCGTGAACAGCCTTTGCCACTGAGTAAATAAGTAGATATACAGATATGTCATGTCGTGGCGGTTCCTTAGGTGTGGGTTTATTCTCTCATTGGTTGCGCTAGGCTTTGAGAACGGGCCTTGTGTCTAATTGGCTACTGCGCGCTGCAAAAGGTTCCCTATTGGTTGGGCTGCCGGCTGGCGAGTAGGTTACCTGACGCTGATTGGCGAACGGCGATCCGACATGTTGCTGGCTAGTTGCGCCATTTTACTGGCGTGTGCGACGTGAGTTCGAGGAATAAGCGGCTATTTCACCTCTGTATTATTAAATATTCTGTTTCAACATGATGAAAATCTAAGGTAGGTAGGAAAATAGGTATTAGGGCTTAAGCTGGGTTTACGATATTTAAATTATGCCTTAACTTATGCGTTATAACGTGTACAAAAGAACTGAAAATGCGTTATCTTATTAGTTGGTTTCCAATAGAACTTAGCTGGTGGTGTGCGGTGGTGGGATTTCNTGCGACGTGAGTTCGAGGAATAAGCGGCTATTTCACCTCTGTATTATTAAATATTCTGTTTCAACATGATGAAAATATAAGGTAGGTAGGAAAATAGGTATTAGGGCTTAAGCTGGGTTTACGATATTTAAATTATGCCTTAACTTATGCGTTATAACGTGTACAGAAGAACTGAAAATGCGTTATCTTATTAGTTGGTTTCCAATAGAACTTAGCTGGTGGTGTGCGGTGGTGGGATTTCNAAAGAACTGAAAATGCGTTATCTTATTAGTTGGTTTCCAATAGAACTTAGCTGGTGGTGTGCGGTGGTGGGATTTCCTTCAAAGTTAAAATAAATAGTTATATTTTATGTATTTAGTAAATGTCGTGTGGTGTTAACCAATCAGAACAGAGCAGTGTGGGTGATGATGTAGGGAAATTGTAATTTACAGTAATGTAAGCATAACAAATATTAGACGTGTGAGGGACCCTATATGTTTATGATTAAATTTGTGAATGAAGTTCGCTGTAAAAATATGATCTGCCTAAAAATATCTGCTTTGAAAAATATGCGTTATACGAGGTTAGGTAAAGTGCAAAAATTATACGACAGGCTTGTCGCAAGTTTTCATTGGCTGGTTTCAAAAAATTATCAGGTGAACTGTAAATCGTAATTTCAGAAAACGCAGTTCCATGTACGAGAACTGCGGTTACTGCATAATTGTTAATTCATTATTTTCCAATTGTGAACACAGCTAGACTATCATCGATAGCGAAGTCATTAAAGCAGTATTTCCCAAAGTATGGGTCGCAACCCGCTGGTGGGTCGCAGACTAAAATTTGTTGGGCCCCGAAAAATATAATTTCATACTTAAACATATGCATGAGTTATAAATGTTATAATTTAGACCCTACAGACATACAATGCACCTGTCAATCAGACGTAAAATACTACGCATGGTACGCAGTGACAAGAATTGAAATGAACAATAAAGCTGCAATGGGAATAAATAGAAAAATGTGATTTCTTACAACCATAATGATTTTTAAACTAAATTAGTAATATAACACATTCTGTAGTGCCGTTTGATTAGGTATCTTTTTCATTAAAATTTTTATGTAATGCTTCAACTTTGTTTAACTATTTTATTAATCGTACTACCCTTCACTTCCTTACGCTACGTAAGAAATACAACGTGAACATGATTGAACAGCGAAACGGTACGTTTCTCGCATAAGGCACCAAAGTGAGTCCTGAACTTTGGCATTTTTTTAAATGGATCGCGGTTCATATAAATTTGGGAATCACTGCATTAGAGACATAGAAAGTTGCTCTGAGAAACTGGGAAGGTATTAGCCATGGACTGTAGTAGGGGACCATTCCAGAATTCACCTGGAGTGATTTTGTGAAACAACGGAAAACCGAAATCAAGATGGCAAGACCGGGATTCAAACCCATGTCTTCCCGCGCGCGAATCCAGTGGTTTACTTCTGCCTCACATCGCTCGGTCATGGAAAGCTAAGAATTCAGGAATTGGATACCCTTAAAACTGAACGTATACGAATTAAGACGAACATTAACGAATCTAATGAATCCATCTTCGCCAAGTTTGACGTTGTAAAGGCTACTTTTTTACAATTACAAATTTAGACAGTGGCGATGCCTTGTCTTCTTGAAACCTTTCGAAATGTTTTAGTTCCTCTCACACACCAATGTGTAAATCAACGATGACGGTAAACATACAGGTGTACATGGCACAAAGCATCTAGCGGAACACGGGAGCAACTTCGCAAGGATCGCATAAAATCACAGAATTTTCGTTGTGTGGTTTGCTATTATTGAAATTACTTTTCTAATAATAGCGCATCGAGCAAAGGTATTTTNCACAGAATTTTCGTTGTGTGGTTTGCTATTATTGAAATTACTTTTCTAATAATAGCGCATCGAGCAAAGGTATTTTTGTTGTTCCTAGGTTGCAATTTCTAAGCATTAATTAATTTCTGTTTTTAATTTTTGTGTTGGCAACGTGACTATTATCTGAGGAAATAACTACTCAACAAGCCTGCAGAGTGCCCGCCCCATAAGCTAAAGACGAGGTAGACCGATTTCTCGTCTTCTGCGCATGTGCCCCACACCACATCAATGCTGCGGTCGAAGTCACGTTGTCAACAGTGATGAACGTGTTTCCTTGTATTTTGAAAATTACCATATAAACAATTTTATATTAATAAAATACTTTTACCAATTTTAATTAACTACATTACAAATCTGGGTATAAGAAGTCTAGAAACTTCTCAAAGCCTTGCTTACTAACTAGTGTTCTAACCTAGTTGCCTAGGTCGCGACGCGGATTCCATTCTCGCTTTGTGCCCTTGGTTCTGACCGACTTTCAGGTTGCTAACGTCTACACTCACACATACTATTTACGACTGACAATGTGTGTTTCTGAACTTATTACTTCTGAAGCAGTGAAGCCTCTGAAGCTAGTAGTTGTGACGTACGTACGCGCCTTGTACTGACAGTCTGTTCCCCTCTACGTACTGGCGTGTGTCTACTAAACGAAACTGCGGCAGTTGCTAAAATTTCGTGTCGAGGACGTCAGCCGTGTGCTCATATACTGTAGCGTGCTCAGCAACGATCGTTCAAATGTGGCGGGAATAGAACGGTTTGAAATGTTTTTAAAATACTTTTCTCGGCAACATCTGACGTCACCTTTATATAAACCGTTTTACATGCACCTGCAATATCGGGCGTGTCTGCCGCGGGTGTTTCCATCGCGCTGATGGAAGCTCGCCACAAAACCTTTTTTTTATAGAGTGATTAGCGTTTGTTAGTGCAGTCAGCAGCGCTGTGTGCAGTTAACTGCTGTCACGGGAAACTGATCGCTTTTGAAAGCCCTGCTTAAGGCTACCGCCTATCTTGAGCTTTATTCCGCGTTTGAAGCCGAGAGGCGCAGGAGCGATAAGGGCGACACTGCATCGCGCACCAAGCACGCCATCGCCACTAAGCGCAAGGCTCTCAACTGGCGTGCGGTGTTCTCGTCGTACTGCGTGTATCCATGCGACTTTCACCGGTTAACCTATAATTTTATTGATGGGAAGTTTGTAAATAGGTTCAATGCAGGGCCCTTGAGTAGTTTTGTATGCATCTGACGCGTATATTTTGAAATAACGACGCTTTGAAAAAACAGTTTTTAACTATTTTCGAGTACTTAGAAATGGAGTTCTGATTTGCGTAACTTCTTGAAAGCACTCATCAGTTCATTGGATAGATAATAACTGTATTTATTTAACAACTGTAGCAGTGCGACGCTGGCGCTCGCTGTGTCAGATGTCTCCAGTATTTCCAATTCTCCGATGTGGCTTCCTCCTTGCTTGACTTGGCTCCCCTACTATTTCCTCCCCTGTTCAGCCTCTCCTGATTTCCCCACCCTAAATGCGTCACACTTTTTTGGTAACGGAGCAGTTTATCTAAGCTGCTGCTCACTCTGTGCCGCTCCTATTCTACACCTGATCGTCACCTGCAAGACTCCTGGACAAGCTGCAATATCATTTTAAAGTGTTAATTCGTCGTTAATACGACGTTCGTTGAAATGAGGCACGTTCTGTTTAATGCCGTTTCTTGAGCAGCCGTCTACATGAGCATTTTAAAACGGTGAATTGTGGGCCGCTGGCAGTGTTAGCTGGCTCATTTCTAATCGTTTTTTACTGTGTGGCGTTGTTGTGTAGTCTTGGGCATGCAGTGAGTTGGTCTTTATTCTAAATTGTGATTTTGGTCGCCAGTCAAAATTTGGTTTCGGTCTAACTTAATTTCTTGCTTTGCTGTGTGTTGTCAGTTTTCTTAACGTGTAGTGTTTGTCTGGTTTGCTGCCCATGAATGTTTGCTATTGCATTTTGCCTTGCGTCCACGACTCACGGTTGGGCATAATTAAATTTATAATGTTTCGTTCTTTAGATTTTTAGTCGTTGGAGCTTTGGGTAGGTCGTTTGACTGCCTCCAACGATCATTCAATTTTAATGTAATGTTTTACTAAAGTTTTATTGTGTACTTTTATTATTTGAAGTCTCTACTTGGTTTGTTAGGCTACCCTCATTTCTTACTAATTACTTACGCTTTTTATTATAGTCAGTATTATGGAAATACGTAAAGACTAAAAGGGTTGTCAATCATTTTATTCAACAGGAATTTGGAGTATAATTTTTTTAATTAATACTAGTTTCAGTGAGCAATTTATTAATTGGTATTTTTATAACACGTTTTTATAATATTTGATAATTTTATAATCATTTGGAATCAAGAAATGCTTGTAAAATTAACTTTCAAATATTGTAAAGCTTTAATTACTGTTTCATATGGTGATCTCATTGTTTATACATATATTTTCTGAGAAAATACAAGCTCTTAAAATTTGACCAGTGTACATAATTATTTTAGTTTATCACAACAGAAGTAATCAATAATATAGGGGATCAAGCTATGAGGACAACGGAAGACAGGTAAGGTTATTTTTAAGTAGAGTGACAATGACTCAGTGAGGAACTCACCCAGTCTCGCTCTCCAGACCACCTGCCTAGATCACCACCGGCTCCTCGCCTGGCCACTGGACACTCGCCAACTGCGACGGTCTCCTTCCTCACAGTCCAGTCCTCACTTCACGCCCCTCCACCTGCGCGTGTGTGTTGTAATGATTTCTGATTGGCTCCCGCTGTGCACTGGAGGCGGAGTTTGCTTATAGTTTGTTGAATTTAGTCTGGAACGTCCTGATGTCTGCTGGACCCACATTTCCTGTTGTTCTCAGCATNTTGCTTATAGTTTGTTGAATTTAGTCTGGAACGTCCTGATGTCTGCTGGACCCACATTTCCTGTTGTTCTCAGCATTTTGTTATTGATGTTTAGATATTCCATTCCGGCTCTCTGGTGTTAGTTTTGTAAACTTGACTGTGGCCTCCTTCACAGGTATTGTTGCGGCAGGTCGTGCACAACGGGGCCGTGTATAATAATGTCAGTATAGTTCTCGCAGCGACCAGTCTTTTCTGTGTTCACGGAGGAATGATATAGCTCTGTTTGTTTACATAGCGACTGAAGTAAGGACGAAAACAGCTAGAGCTGTGTTCATGTTCACTGCCACATACCCACGTATTTTTGCCCTTGATCTCTTTTCTACCCACAATTCCCCACATTCCCTTGATCACTTAGAGACGAATTCGCGTGTGATTTCGAACATCCATCTTCACTCCCCTGTTCCAATTATCTCCAAATTATAAACATAAAAATATCAAATTAAAAGCGCTTTGCGTATGTTGTCTTGGCTTATGTACGAACAATGGCGCGAAGCAGCGATCGGTATTTTAAAGGTGTCACAAACACTTAATATCAAAACTTGCAGTGTAGTGTATGTGGAGATAAGATTGCCAAACACTCATCGGGCAAAAACAGGCCATGCATTCTGGGAAAGGAAGACATTGCCTAAAAAACTACCAAGTAGGTTCATTAGTGCTACAAATTGCATATACATATTATACAAACATACATTAAATTTTTTTCGCATATTGCTTAAAAATGCAGGGATTTTTATCGTCACAAACCGTTTAGACGCCAAAATAGTTTTAAATGAAGGGTGTGAGCAGACGTTGCAGCTCTGCTATCGTTCTCTATTTTTTGGAACTGTTCGACAAGGCATCATTCGCCTAGTATCATGTCGCATTATTAATTTTAAAAAAATTATTAATATCCGGAAAGCAAGATATTTCTTTTTGCCACTTTTGATTTGTATTCTTTACACCGTGTGTCCCAAATAGTAAAATTGTAGGGATGTTTTTAGTAGTACTGAAACCCTTCAGTTTCAAAATAAACTATATACTGTATATTACAGCAATAACTTATTTGTATGTAAGGTCTGACTGAACCAGTTTTTATTCAGAGGGGAGCATTCTACAGAACAAGTCTGTACATAATACAAAGAAAACGATCCGGCACATTATTTTACAATAATGGAAAAGTATGGAAAGTATTCTTTGAACAACGAATAGTATCTGTTTTTTTGTTTAACAGGAGAAATATTTTATTTTATAACTTCCTTATAGGAAAATTTGCCTAGAAACTAACTCAATTGTTTTTGAAAATGACTGAGCACACTTACGTATTTTAAAAAAATGCTAGCCACAAGTACATGTCATCTAACATGTCTTACTTCGTAAAACAAACGTAGTTAAAGCAAGAATAATAAATAGAAAACTTTTTTGTTCCGTGTGGTTGTTCACATTCTGCTTTCTCACCTAAGGCATTTCATGAGTCATCTGCGTGAGAAACAAAGTACCTGCGTCTTCTTTCCCGCCTTTCACTATCCGGCCACGGCGTTATTTCACAGACGTGACTAAGTGGCTACCTCATTTGTGCGTTAAGACTCCATATCGTAGAGAGTTTCTTAGGAATAAGATGTTAGTAGCTATTTCTTAATATTTAATTTAATTTCTCTATATTTTATTTATTACAATGCCGCATTTATTAAGAAACAGGCCCATTTTTTACCATACTGTATTTTGTAACAAGGGCATATATAGTGACTATGTGATTATATTTAGACACTGACGTTACAGAAATCGAGCTATATGTTTTGAAATTATTTTCGCCATATTCAGATAGAAACAAATCCAACATGGCGGCAATTCTTTATTCGAATTCACTTGCTTGCATTTATTTAGGCCTACGCTATACAATATGTTGCAAAATAATGCAGGGACCAGTCAGATTACGCGGACAAATTCGTGTACCAAATAAGACGAGATTAAAAGCAGTTCCTTTTATTTTATTATATGTATGTTTGATCATCACAAAGCTGGTGCTCAGAAATTAATTGATAATGTTAATTATACCTGTTTCCCACAGAATATTGGTTTACTACTATTAAGCATCAGTAAATGCACTAACATACACGTACCATCCTAATTATCTTAAAAAATGCAAACAAATTCTTCAGCTGTGTTTTCGAAAGAAGGCAATCAAATGAGTAGCAAAACAAATATACCTATACAGTTGATTCAACTAAATACTTTGTTGACAGTCTAATTCCTTGTGGTTCAACACAAAGGGTTTGTTAGTTCAAGCGTGTATTTTACTAGATGATCAAAGTTAATTTTGTTGCTTTTCAAGTTTTGTTTACTCAAATAAGTATTATGTTGGGACAACTGAATATATTTGTGGCCCTATACAAACAAACATTTCGTTGAATTTTCTCTTAGAGTATTTATAATATTAAAGCACGGAAGGCTTTATATTCCTGTTTCATTTACCATGTGACTCAGCGATTTTGGGCATCCACTTGTGTGAGAAAGGGAAATTTGTTAATTACTTAGTCTAACCTCGCGTGCTAACATATGGTTGAAATTAGGACTTCTTAACACCTAGATCTGACAGTGCACATATTTAACTGCTTTATTCAAAGAATCGTCACGGCGGTTGTGATATCTGACGATCGTAAACTGGGCGCTGAAGACCTCAATGAAAATTTCGTGCTCGTGTTTCATTTTTACCACATTAAACAGAAGAGGTAATTTTGTTGGTGAATGACATAATAACCTTAACCTGAAAGTAACGTGGAAAAACTTTGATGTTTTACGATTCTACAGAATATGGACTTACTTTAAGGGATGATGAAAAAATTTCATGACTGGGTACTTTGGTAAAGTAACGTTTAAAAAAATAGTGAAAAGGCAAGGCCGGCTCTTAACTGATTCAGACCCAGTATACACAATTGTATACATAACGCATATGAAGGTAATTTTTGGTCGCTACTGTACACTCCGAGACTCATTGACCAATGATATCCATGTGATTAACAAATTCATAAACAGTTTCACTGGTCTAGGTTATGATTGGTTCGTATTACTATATCCGGACATAGAGCACATTGGTGGCGTTGAAGAAACAAGAGGTGTGTCAAATTAAGTACAGTACGCATCATAAAATTTATTTTTTGCAACATCTGAGACAGTAAATTTGAGTGAGTATGAAAGGGTTAACATAAAGGTCTTGAGAGCCGATAAGGGTGAAGCTAGGTGAGGATGGAGCAACGCCGGAATACAAGGGTGGGGAAAACGGGATATCCCCGAGAAAACCCACCAACCAGCGGCATCGTCCGGCACAATCCCCACGTGCGAAAATCCGGGAAGCGACCCCATCGGGAATCGAACCTGGTTCGCCTTTGTGGGTGGCGAGTAGTCTAATCACTACACCACCATGGCCCCTTTAAAAAAAGAGACAATTTAAGTTAATGTGTTCACCAAATTCGGTGACTTGTAGATTTTATTTTATTTAGTTTGTCGGCTGTTTGAGTTTGCAGTATGCATGTATTTTGCCTGGTGCCCATCTTGGCGTGTTGCGATTGTTGGTACTTGTAAGCTGCATTTATTGTAAACTTTTTTTTATTACTTCAAAATATGTCGTATTGAATCCGTTTATTGTAAAACGTTTCGAAGTTAGCAACTACCAAACCACTTAACATCGACATACCACCGTGGAACCAAATCAATAAACAGATGAAGCCAGGGAATGTCTGCGCAAGTGTGCCTGCTATGCTGCAATGGAAAAATGGGGCCAGACAGGTATTCCACAAATGCACTGATGCCACTCACTTGCAGACTCATTTTACTGGCTGATGCTTCTTCTTAAAACCAATCCGGCAGAGCTGTGATTTTTGCAGTGCTGCCGTAAACACGCACTCTAAGAACGGATCGGCTCTCACGACCTCCGTGTTCAGAGCCGTCCAAATCTCTTCAGTCTCCCTAAGAACGGAGACCGGAGACCAGACAGTTTACTGTTTACTTGTGCAAAAGCCGCCTGTCTCCAAAGTTACATGATTTCCATTTTGTTCAGGAGGCAGTCCTTAGTTAAATACAAAAATTAAAGTCCGTGTGTTGTTCCAAATAAACGATAAAACCCATCTCGTAGTAATCCCTGAACTGACACCGTGTAACAGACTGTCTTGTAACACGGGTTTCATTAACGTCTGAACAAATTTTTCTAACACACTATGGCGTAATTACCTTGTATTTCTCCTAATTTTGTCGAATGATGACCCTTAAACAGTGCGTAACTTCTATATTCCTTTGTCATCAAAAATAAATCATTTCCTTCCCACCATTTTACGTGGGTAGGATTAAATTCTCTAATCACTTTAAAGATATCATCGGAACCTAACGTTTAAATTAAGTAGTACTTTTAATCAAAGTCTAAAAATACTGACACTAAATTTGTGGGGATTGTGATTCGGTTCATTGTTTGGTCGTCATCCATAGGACTCGCTGCTTCAAGTAAAGTTCAACTCAATAGAACACGTTAGTCAAACTTCATTACAGAGTACTCGTAAACTTTTGCTCGTTTATGTTGTTAGAAGCACTTACTGTGGTAAGAAGAGTAAAGTAACATAAATAATAACATTTATTGCAAGTGTGATATCCGGTAAAATTTAAAACTGGATATTCTTTTAAACGGGTTGTTACGGGTGGCAACAATGCTATACCCAACTTACAACTGTACGTCACCCTAAGATTACATGAAAGAGGTGTATTCTAACTCAGCAGTTGAGTACGGTTTAAAACAAAACGTATATAATAGAACTATCAAAGAGCACGGATTATTTGTTTCTTTGCAGCTAAGAATGACTCTTTCTGAACCGAAAATTCACCGTTCAAGCCTGACGTTTTGGTGCAAAAATACATATGTCTGCTTTGCCTGTTACGAACGTAGACAAATGAAAGGAAGGTGTATTGCGTTATCTGGCCTTTATGAAAAGTGAACTTTCCTGAGAAACGTATTTTTTTATCTGGGAAATTTTCCTACGAGACAAAACGGCTATTTTCCGCTAGCATGAGAAGATATTTAGATTGTAAGTAACTCCACAAACTAACTAATATGCAGAATCACCAATTCAGAATGGAAAATCACTGCTTAATTTTATTTGAAAACCGGAAGATTAATAATCGGTGAATTAGTGCCGGTTAACTATCAGCAAAATCTTTAAAGGCGTTGAATATTAATCAGTTTACGTACCCAGGCTAATTATTTTGTCAAACTAATTACGCGCAGCTCTGCCACACAGCGTGGTGGTTATTAATTAAATAATGTTCTGAACACGTTCGCACGTGTTAATAAAAAATTCTCAAAGTGCCATTTACGAAATCCTATTAGTATACGAAATTAAAATTCGTGTTTATTTTCCCACCATTTTATACGTTGTTTCTTCTCGTATGAAACTGAAAACAATTTTGTGGATTCAGTTTGTAAAATTTTAACACATATCTAATTAAATTTAAATAAAAAAACATTTGGTAGCTGCTGCGTTGCTGTTTTTTCTCCTTGCGCTTATTTTTAAAGCAGTTAGTTTTGTGTGTAACTTTCAGTTACAGGAAAGTTTCGAAACTTCGCGAACCAAACATACTCAATTCTAAACACAATACCGTGTTCAGAAAGTTGCAATAAGCAAGAATTTTTCCAAGGATAACATCTCAAACCTTGTATTAGTTCATTCTCACAACTTGCAAAATTGAGATATAAAATTACTTCTTTTCATCAGCACTTGTAGTAAAATAAAATGTTCTTAACAGTAAATCTTAGCATAGATCACTCCCAACAGCATACATATTCGTTTAACAGTAACAGTGCCTTCCTACATGAACCTAATTCTGCGAAATTGTATTTAAATTTTAATTAGTTACAGTATTCTGTCGCCTTAAAGGTTACGAAGTAATTTTACCACAATCAATAACGGTATCAATGTATTATTAATTTCTTTCATCTCATATTATGCAGGAATGAATTGATTCTGAAGGGCGTCTTCATTTCCGAAATCTTCGTCACATTTAAAGCGACTACTTCCTCGGAGGATTAAGGGTGTTTAAGCGCCAAAAATTGTTTTAGATATTTTACAAATATATTTAATAATTATGTTTTATTACATCAATAGTGCATTGATAGAAGTATCAAAAATCATGGAAATATAACTTACAAAAAATAATGACAGAAAATACAGGAATTTCTCATTTTTATGTAGGTATTGGCATTTAAATTTAAAATGTTGCATATTTATTACGTTTGGCTATAGTTCAAATCAGTTGTTCATATCATTAGAATAAAGTGAAGAAATTTCATGGAATTTCTTTTACTGGATCAGCCATAATTTTATTTTAAATTTTACAATAAAATTAAAAGCCAAAATAGCAAGTAGTTAAACCCTAATTGCAGGCGAACAAAATGTTACACTTAAGAGAAATTTCTTTGTGGCGTTCTTAAATCTTCAAAAAAACACTTTAACTGAAATCAAACATTCTGCTAGTATAGCTTTTTAAAATTTGTCTGGGACAAATTTTAAAGTAAAATGCTAATAATTGTACTACAAAAAGTATGCGAGAGTTATTTTTAAACTGATTTGGCAATTTTTATTAAATTATTACTGATACTGTATCACAAAACCGCAAAATATCTTTAAAATACAGAAAAAAATGGTAATGCAGTTGAACAGCCTGGAGCAGTTTTGGGCGTCAGGCTGAGGAACGCGGGTGCTATAAGGGCTACGCTGTTACGTGCATCAAGTGCTCCATCGCTACTAAGCGCAAGGCTCTGAAATGTTCTCGTCATACTTCTTGCACCTATGGTACTTTAAGCTGTGACCTCATCATTTTACTGGTGGCAAGTCTGCAGCAAGGTTGAATACAGGACCCTTGAGTACTTCTGTACGTATCTGAATTAGGACTTGTATGCCCAGTGTTACTACCAGAGTTAACACAGTTGTAACTAAATTTTTTGGCTTAGCTCCGTGCCTTTAGAACTTTCTCACGGAGCCTGAAATTAATTTGGCACAAAACTTCCACCAAAATGTAATTTCACCAAGCAATTTGTTCTAAATGTCATTCGCGCGAAAGACATTTGTCTGGAAGTCAATTTGCTTGAAAGTCATTTTGCTTGAAAGTCATTGTGCCTAAATGTCAATTTGACTAAAATTGGTCTAAACCTCTTTGCCTCAAGACACTTGGCATAAAGTCTCTTAGCACAAAATCACTTGGCCTAAAGTCAATTAGCCTAATGTCACTCACTTGGCACAGTCACTTGGAACACTGTCTTGGCCTAAAGTCTCTTGGCATGGCCTAAAACACGTTGTCTAATACNTCACTTGGCACAGTCACTTGGAACACTGTCTTGGCCTAAAGTCTCTTGGCATGGCCTAAAACACGTTGTCTAATACTCATTTCACCTAAGTTATTTGGCCTAATATTCACTTGGTCTAGAATTATTTTAGCTCAGGAGAGGAAATAGTAAATGGTCCATGTGGGTCAGCGGGCGATAATAACCGCGAGTGGAACAGCATTTTGGTTACACCTGGCTTCCCCCTCCCACTTGCACGTTTCCTCAATGAGCCGAGAAGAAGGAAAGGAAGGGGGATGTGGTTTGATGCCCCTTCCCCTTCTTTTCCTTCCACACCACTCCCGTCTCCCACCCATGACCCTATCCTGTGCACCTGTTATATTCCTCCTTTCAACCCCTCTACTTCAAAACATAGGACCTTCGTGCGCTTTAGCCCCGCGGGCTACAGGCACAAAAACACATCCGGCCGCCTCTGCTGTTTTGTTTTTAGGCGGAGTGGCCTAGGGCTGCGGACGACTGGCGGGNGTGCACCGAGAACGTACTCTCGTAACTTTCCCCCTTTTATTTCGCAGTCATGCTTGCTTGCTCCACCGGCGTGCGGAATTCGTGTTGGCGTCGGGAAAGAAAATAATGATTTGGTTGGGTAGGGAAGGGGAGGGGGATCTGAAAAAACTTAACACGGAAGTGTTCGGGGCTTGTTTGTCGCTGCACGTGTTACCGAAGCAATTCCACGAATTTCCAATGACGTGGAAGTGGAAGAGGGGTGAGAATAAATATAATGCAATATTGCAACTGGGCAAAATTTTGCTTCCGACTTTCGACCACGAAACCAATACCGTGTGCCTTCCGTACGTGACTCGCACGTTGCTTCCGTCGATGTGCGCGTGCATGTTTTTACAGGAAAGAGAAAGAAACAGAAGTAGAGAGAAAGAATACGTGTGTGTGTGTGTGTGAACGAAGTTGGCAAAAAAAAAACCAGCGTTTTGTAGTCGCATCTCGATAGTAAACGCGTGTGATAGCACACGTGTCTGTGACAACGGGTTGGTTATAGTGACATTACCCGCACACAGATAATCCACTCTTTAAGAGTTAGTGGTCCGGGCATATCTTCTCTGTGCATTCTTTGTTTCCGCGTTGACGCGTACTCAGCAAATAAATATGCTAGGAATACGACTTTCTGCTAGAAAAGATAAAAAAAAAAAAAACAATTACCTCAGCCTGCATCTTTTGTTTTTATCATATGGAGTGTATTCTACAGGAAAAACAGCGAAGCTGATAAAAAGTCTAATTTGCGGAGCTTGCCTACCCAGTTTCCTCTAGAAGTGGGAGAAAAGTCAACCAGTGCAGTCGCAGTTTCATCTGTGTACTTCCATCGCGTGAAGTCACGTTTCGCTGCTACAGATGTAATTTGCACAGGAAAACGTGACGACGGAAGCACTGCACGCCGGGTCAGCGCCTTGCGCGNTGCATTCTTTGTTTCCGCGTTGACGCGTACTCAGCAAATAAATATGCTAGGAATACGACTTTCTGCTAGAAAAGATTAAAAAAAAAAAAAAAACAATTACCTCAGCCTGTATCTTTTGTTTTTATCATATGGAGTGTATTCGACAGGAAAAACAGCGAAGCTGATAAAAAGTCTAATTTGCGGAGCTTGCCTACCCAGTTTCCTCTAGAAGTGGGAGAAAAGTCAACCAGTGCAGTCGCAGTTTCATCTGTGTACTTCCATCGCGTGAAGTCACGTCTCGCTGCTACAGATGTAATTTGCACAGGAAAACGTGACGACGGAAGCACTGCACGCCGGGTCAGCGCCTTGCGCGTAGGGGCGAAGGGTGCGTTGGGAGCGCGCGTTATTGTCGCCCGTATAGCTGTGTCTTGAACGCGACGAAGTGAAACCTCGCGACCAATGCATTTAGCGACATCATCGCCAGCTGGGCATGGCGTCGTGTTGGACGAGAAGCGCGCGGAATCACCGAGTATAGCTGCCGGTTGCACGTAACACGTAACACTTGTGGTCGGGCAGTCTCTTTGGCTGACATTCTAAATCACACGGACTGCGATGAATGACTCTGTGTACGAGGATGCTGAAAAAAAAAAAACATTACCGCAGAGAATATAATATGTTTTGACAAGCTTTATAACATTACGTAATAAGTAATCGAAATAAGAATATTATTTATGAATTTATTATATTTATTGGAGATAAAAAGAAATGACTATCTATTAATTATGCCACAAGTTCACTTAAAGAGTTTTGTGGAAATCCACATATCTGCAATCAAATTACGTACGCTGGTATTCATATTCGTATTTTAAAATGCACGCATGAATTTACAGTCGGCCACGATCAACATTAATGAAATGGTTCAGTATTTGAAATAATTAATTTTCAAACAACATATTTTAGCATTCAATGATGTCCAAAACGATTAATAAATACTCAAAATAGGTACACATCTACATTCTTTTTTAAATAAAGATCCCACTTGCACTAGGATATTTTAGTATACTACAAAAGTTAAGCTTTGCCGTTTATAAAAAAACACCAGCTTATCTAAACAAAGTAAAAAAAAGTTCTTACAATCCTTAAATATACCGAGTTATATTTATCATTTAAAAATACGCCGTGCCAGTTTCGCATAAGCCAATACTAACGCATCTTGTACAAGATGTATGCATATTTAATCATTGTAATGTGCAAAATGAAATAGAACAATTAAATTTAAAATACACTGACAGGCCAAAACTCATGGAATGGCAGTATGTGAAGGTAACATAGCTGGAGGCGCCACCGTAACATACCTTAACGCTTGGAAGTGACCACAATCAGTTGTGTTCTGACATCTTGTGAGAGTGCGTGTGTGTTGTGTGTGTGCTGATCATGGCATTGTACCGCAGTTATTCATGAAATCCACGTATCCCCATAACGATGGGATATTCCAGCAGGATAACGCACCGTGTCGTCGACTCACGTTGTCCAGAATAGCTTCGAGGAGCAATCTGGACAGTTTCAACTACAGCTGTGGCCAGCTCGTTCGCTCGATATGAACCCATCTAGCGTTAATGGTGTGGGGGGGGGGCCCATTCGCACCCGAGATCCTGCACCTACAACAGGTAGCTGCGGGTAGCTATCCAGACAGCTTTTTATTATTTTTTTTTTTTTTANGCGTTTTATCCACTTGTGGAATCGATGTCACAACGAGTTGCTGCGCTTCACCGGGCTAGAGGACGGCCTACACTATACTAGATCAGTATTCCATGACTGCTGGCATGTAAAAGTAATTTTTAAAATGCCACTAAAATTTCTGTGGCTTACTGTTTTAGAAATCTGTATCTTCCCGTGCATGTTTGCCCTACGAAACACGCGTGACCGGAAAGCTGTAATTCGTAGAACAGAAATTCAGATAGATGGTGAACGATATTATTGCAATCTAAGATTTTAAAGCGAAGAACTGCGGAATATATCAAGCGACGTGGCTCCCGCGTGTCTGCATGCTCTGCAGCGACAACGGCAAGTTGCAAACATGGCGGACGTTGTAGATGGCCTGTATAATCTTGATTTGGTTTCCTGAGCACTGAATACCATCGCCTCTACATTTCAGCTTGTCGTTTCCAGTCACGCTACGGAGACGACTGTAGGCCCTGTGGCCGCACCCTCCAAGTTTTGTCGCGCCATCGAGTGATCACGTTGGCCCTCTCCACACGCGTAGTTATCGTAGTCGCTATCGAAGCATATGCTGGTTTGTACACAACACGAAACCAAGCTATTTTTGTAACTTTGTTTCAAAACTTCGCTCTACCACGGTTTCCTCTCTATCTCTCTCTCTCTGTCGATGTGAGATCTGCACAAGTCTCGCAATCCAGCCAGAAGAAACAAGAATAAAATGGACTTATGTCTGTTCAAGGTAAATTAAGCCTTCTTGAAATCAATCTTTGAAAAAGATTATTGTTCATATTGCTACAGCACGCACTGACGGACAGGCTCCTAATTGCGGTTGGCAACTATTTAATAAAAATATTTATAACACTGAACGTCGTATTGAGAATGCGGTATGTAAATTTAAGATTACTAAAGATGCTGTTTTGATCAAACTCGCCAGAGCAAGGATTTGCACTTCATTAACACATTTACTTCCTAAAAAATTCCTCTTTTTCATTTTGATGACGTACTGATAAAGTAGGAGCGTCTATGACTTCTCCTACTAATAGCGGAAGAATGCAACATAAGAAGAAAAGTGGTTCCCAAGCAGGGATTTCCGGAATTCTCAACCGTGTACAGCTGAGTTCTGTGTGTGCGAGATTTCTATTTATTCTCATGGTCGGCAATGTACACCGTACAATCAAATCATCATGATAACATGAACTCAACATTGCCATTAAACTGCAAAGATTAAATTAAACTGCTTTTCTTCCATTACGACCGTTATAGACGACGTGGATATAATTTGTGTTCAGAACACTGCTTAGTCAACAAGTGCTTTGAGCTGTTTGTGTACTTCCTCTAACCAATTTATAAAGCTGTTTGATTGATATCGAAATTGGGAAAGTATTGTATTCATATTAAAGTGCTTGTCTATTTTAAATAAATATATAAACAAATACGTTCATCAGTGTTAACCATGTGACTCTGACAGTTGTGTAGTGTGGGGTGGGTCATTGTTGGATACATGCGCAGAAGTCGGAAAATCGGTCTACTTCACGTTAAGTTAATGCATTGAACAGCCCTTACCGACGTGTTGACACGGCATTGCGTAGTCTCGCGGCGCTTGTGTCGGCCCGGGAGCATGCAGGCAGGTGGAGGAAGGCAGGTTATTGTGGAACCTGTTACATGGCCAGAACACGAGTTCTTCAGGAGTGGTTACGCCCGGAGGAAGTCCCCCGCCTCCCCTCTCGTTGCTTTTTACAGTCCATCGGGCAGGAAAACAGGCCTGCCGCGTCCGGCGGTCGCTTCGTGTGTCACGGCCTCGGGGCGAACCTCCCCACTCCGTCCCCCCGACAGCTGTGACAACACGCTGCACGTCTATAAGGTCACCCGAAAGTAGAAACGTGAATATCTGAGAGAAAAATATCGAACGTGGATATATCGATTACTTTTTAACACTTTGGTGGAGGCCGCGGTGGTGTAGTGGTCAGGCTGCTCGCCTCCCACCTAGGTGAACCGGACTCGATTCCCGGCGGGGATTTCGCTTGTGGGAATCGTGCCGGACGATGCCACTGGTCGGTGGGTTTTCTGAGGGATCTCCCGTTTTTCCTGTCTTTGCATTCTGGCGCTGCTCCATGCTCACCTCACTTCACTCTCATCGGCACTCAAGACCTCGATGTTAAAAGCCGTCCAAATCACTCCATTCCATTTTTAACACTCCGAGGATGACGCTAGGGTTGCCGACTCTCCCATACGGGATTTTCCGTGTCCGTGGGCTGAAAGAATTATCCCGTACATTCACGCGACATATCCGATATATCTTCTATCTCAGACTTCTCCGAAAATAAACTTCATTTCGTGTCAGTAATTTACCACTTCCGCGATTACAGGTACGTCTGCTCTGATGCTCTAGGGCTCCGTACACAATTGACTTGGACAGCATAACAAGCGAAAACGTCCGTCCACAATCGCCGTTAACGTAATAGACAAAAACCCTTGTCTGATCAACTAGAGCAAACGAAAAGGGGAAAAAAATTTGTTACCACAATTTTTTACACCCATAATTTGGCTATCGTGATAACACCAGTATTTATGATATTTCACATTGTCATTTCCCGGCGTTAAACACTTGGCGTAAGATACTTGGATGTGACCATCTTAACTCCAAGTCATGAATATAACGCTAAGTAAGTCATGCCAGATACCAGTTGTGGACGTTCAAATCTCAGATACAGGGTTTTTTTTTTTTTTTTTTTTGCTTCTTTAGCCTATGTATCTTGTGAGTGCCATGTCGATTGTATACGGGGCCTTAACCAATAGCCACAGATAGTTACAATATGACGTCGACAGGTGGCATTTGTCAACAAGTGCGTTCGTGTAAATAGAGTTTATGGTCTATTTGCGGTATCTTCACACTTTTTGATATGAACCTTTGCAAAGTATCCCCATGTATGACGTGTTTGTTTCCTAAATATGCCGTGTATCACAAGTACTTTATACTTGTGGTAACATAAGAGTACCTTATTTTTGTTCAACTGAACTTTAACTAATAATTTATGAGTGTATCAAAATTTTTTTCTTAACATAATGGAAAACATAGAATAGTTGTTTTGGTAATGCCCAGTAATAAATATTTCCCACGCAAACTGTTATTAAAGCTAGTGCATTGTGCCTTTGATGTAATTTTCTAGACTGAGTTAAGTTTGTTTGCATGAAACGGAGAAATATCCTGAAAGTAGTACTTTGGCAGGGCTTCAGAAAAGTTGGAAATAACCGTGAATGGACTACCGAGATGAGTACAGTATCTTTTTTTCCAGTGTGTGTTGCTGTTTCTTTTAAAGCCTATTAAATCAGAAAATCATTTGATGCTGAATTACGACTATGATTGAAACTAATATGTGGTTGTATGTGCTCAGAAAAAATCGTTGACTGTATAAAATGAACACTTTTATATCCCTACTTTTTTAATTTACAAAAGTAGGTACTGAACGTCTATTTCCCTACATTAATATTCCTGGATCAGTTCATTGAGTTCAGATGACCAAGTGATGAGTTGTCAGAAGAGTCCCTTAAGGTAAACATGGAAACTTTGGTAGACTAACCCCAGAGGGTGCATTTTACCGGCACTGAAGAATGAGCAGCCTATATCGACACTTATAGTAACGCCAGCCCTGACTGGCTCTGTATTCCCAACTGCCGCCGTCCTATTGTTGCACGATACACTAGACACTACAATGTACTACTCAGATTTTATTATTGGCTAACGGTAGCGTATGGAGTACCGAGTTGTCTGAGTCCCAGTCTTAGTAAAACAAATGGATTTGCAATCTGCCGACTAAATTTAATCACCCTTAACACTTTTGACACTGGACGAAATTATGTGCTTGAATCATCAGTCCCAGCAGGCTTTACGCGAAACGTCTCTACGAACTCGCAGAAAACTAGATTGGCTGTTGCACTTTGCTTACGTCACATCTTCATTTCCTTGCCCACTGAGAACACGCTAGCTGTACCGACGAACGTCTTTTATTGGCTTGCTGGGTTAGAGCGCGTGGCCGAATTCATGTGCACCAATAAAACTAGCCATACACGTGGCTAGTGTATGCATTATTGTTGCAAGACCCCAGAGGGGCGCATGCGAGTTTGTAAAGGATGGAGGTCTTAATAAAAATAAAAGAACTAAATTTGATTTCAATTTACTCACACAGCCATTATTTACAACATTAAACTATCTCCACTAACACTTTTTTTACTCTCAATGAGCGCAGTATTTCATGTATATTTCAATATTAATTAAAACCCTTCTCAATGTCTATATGTTGGTTACAGTCGCTTAATTAACACTCATTTTTACACACGTTTATTTGTTTAGTGCCATCTTTCCAAATGTCTGTCACTCACGCATTCAGTTCAGTAGTCGCGCCCGCCAGTCTCTCTCTTCACTGTGCCGATCCTCGCAGTCCGCAGTCTTCACTCCCGCTGGTCACTCCTCGTCGCCACTCGACGCTCTGCGGGCTCGTACCTTCGTTGTCTTCGCACATATGTGGATTAATGTCGCGTTATTCTCCAAACTCTCAACACACTCAAAATTGTCGGCTCGGAGGCCACCGAGACGGTGGCCCGATCTGGAAGGTTCCCCGCACCCCGAGTCACGCGGAGAGAGGTGAGGTCAATGAACCAGAGCATTCTTTTGGATAACAGCAGAAGTTCAATCTGCTGAAGGCCAGGAGCTCGTGGTTTGCGATAGGCTTATCGCGGCGGCATGTGGTGGCATCCCTTTACAAATCGCCGCCCGCTTCTCGGGTTACGCTTGGCTGATATTCCTTCGCTCTTGCGAGCACGGAAAAGGGGGGGACGGGGGACGAGGGAAGCTCTACAAAACAGCGAGTGCATAAGAATATCTTCATTGCGCTTAGTGATGTAGTTTAGAGTTGGGTGGTTTTATTGGGTACAATAAAATTTTTTTGACGGCGAATATTTAATTTTGCACTCCTTGCTTGCTAAACTAGAGAATGTAAATGAATAGGTACATATGCAAGATTTTAAAACAGCGGCGGTATCATACATCATTCTCGTATGGTATACGGTAATCGTATTAAAAATATTAAAATATCACTATTTATATTAGAAAATTTACTGTTTAAGCAATGTTATGAGAAGATAATTATTAACATGATCGAAACAGAAAACTCTAATAATTTATGTATAACCTTCTTACATGAAAACCGTTTTAATATTGGTGTATCCCGAGTCTCTTGCATGATTATTCTTCAAAATGTGAAAACCACTAAAATATTCGGTATGGATATTTTGAAAATATGTCGATATTCCGATATATCGACATGCATATTTTGTAATATCTTATTTTCCTTAATATACTCAATGCATACACTTATCCTTTACTATAACCCATCCTCTTCAGCCAAGAAAACGAAAATTAGTTAATCTTAACGGCCCTGTCTACCAAGCCGGCAGCCGCCAACTTGAAATGGTGAATAAATATTAAACGAAATTCCTTCTCATTGCGCCAATTTTAAAGATAGCTATTTCAAACAAAAAACATTTTGACGCGACTTTTTCATAGAATATTGCTGTATAAAATTGTTTTTGAAAAAAAAAAAACCTTTTTTTTATATGTAAATTTCAATATTATATTTTAGAGAAAAAACACTAAACAAAACAATCGCAAGATGTCTTGAGATAGCATCATTCCTTAAGAAATTTCACGTAGAATACTTTTTGTTTAAAAAAGTTATTATAAAAACTGACGCAATGAAAAGGAATTTCGTTTAACATTGATTTCCCATCTGAAGTTGGCGGCAGCCGACATTGTAGGGCCATTAAAATTAATTATTAAAATAATTTCAAAACACTATACTTTCATAACCGCTTTCCTTATACATAGACTTATGCACATGGCCTACTAATCAATGAAGGTAGGTCAGTAGGTAGGTCTTAACATCTCGTCGACAACACTAAAAAGTGGGGAAAAAATTATAACATTCTGGCCGGTTAGAGTAACTTAGCTTTGCTTATTGTTGTGCAAGTAGTCGTTATTCATGAGTTAAAATGACTTAAATGTTACAAACAATTTTAGGCATTATATATTCCATCTCTAAGTTAGTATAAAATTAAATTTGTATCCACTTTCCAACGATTACTGATTTCAATCTTATTTTTAAATTACATACTTACCATTGTTATTTTATTGAAAACACCATATGGTAATAAGTATTTTTACCTAATAGTAGAAGCAAGTAGTAAATAGACTTTTCAGATAAATAAGGAAAATATTAATGTTAATATGAATACTTTTCAAATATCGAAACGATATACAGTAGTTTGAAAACTATGCATGTATCCTCATATCGAGACAAAATATCGAATATTCCTGTAGATTCTATATACGTTTACATCAATATTAGAAAGTCGAGATTCGTTAAGGTGCGTCTCGGAAAGCTAAGTTCACTTGTGGCATGGCGACGCGATTACCAAGATCATCTGTAAAATCCTCTTTATTTTTGCAATTATCATATACATTCTACTTCCATGTTTTCAAACGTTATAGAAAACCAACTGTGATGGATGTAAACCATATAGTAAAGTAGCTCTGTTCAGTTGAAAAGTGTGTTTGGAATATCAAGATCCTCTCTAACTTACTCTTTGTTTCATCCCCTATTCCAATAATTATAGAAATCAAAATTCTATTGAAACTAACCATATACATAGTACAATCAACAAGTTCTTGGAAACTGTGATGCGTGGTTGCCTACACTCGGGGCGCCAGTCCACGAATTTGATTGCGATAGTGTTTATGTTGGTTGTTCGGAAATTCTGTGCCAAAACTCCAGACATTGTTTCTTTGTACCAATAGTAACACAAATAGCGTGTATGTTTATATCCGGAATCGTATTATTATATCAAATAATTGTGTTCAAAGTTGCGACGTACAAAGGCCTGCATAACAAGGCGGTGCAATCATGCGTGTGGAATAAATTGCTAAGGAAGTAGGTCTGTGATGCTGCGTATGTAATAATTTAATGTCGCGCGCCTACGACCTACGCAACTAGTTCTACACTCATGATCACACCGCCTTGATCTCCAGGCGTTGTACAACGCAACTTTGAACACAATTATTTTGTATAAAAATACTTTTCTGGGTATAAAGAATAAGTGTCTGGAGTTTGGACACTGTGTTTCCGTACATTCTGTATAGCTCTATTCAATTGAAATGTTTTTCGTTTATATCAAGATAACGGTCAAAAGTGGAGTTTCACTGTGCTGCCTGGCTGTCACATGAAGTGTATTGCAAACGTTTGGTAGAAAACGCGCGGTTAAAAAACGATAGAATAATTTTGTAGTTGTGAGTGATCACTCAGCATTTTAGAAACACTTCGTGCCGAAAGACAGGTTTCAATTTCTCATTTCAACTCCTATGAATATTTTTTTTGAGTGTGAGAACGGCTAAATAGAAAATTCGCGAGACCACTGAAAGGACATTAAAGTGAAGAGGTTAGGCTGCTACTGCGTTAAGAGTGGAAGGCCCTGAGTTCTTTTGGCATTGCAGGATCGTTGGACAAGGCTTACTTTAAAATATAAATAGCTGACATAGCAGTAAATTTGTTCAGAGTGGCCATTCCTAACCTCCAGTTGGAATGCCATGACTTGTATAGTATTGTTACGCGCTGACTCCCGCACTGGGTGCTGGCTCCGTGCTACCTGAGTATGATTACTTATTGTTTACTAATAAAACAGTGAAATTATTGGAAAAATAAATATTTTATAAATATGCTGATTTTCACACTTATATGCATTTAAAAAACAAAAAGCAAAATAAACCATTAGTAGTCACAAACGTTTACCCAGCACTTTTAATTATACGTTTAAACATGGAACTACTTTCCCTTCGTCGCTACCAACTTTACTGCGCGGATGCCAGTCATTTTGGCCGTTAGTATACATGCAGGTACGGGCAGTGACCTTTTCTAAAGGAAAATTTATAATGTGCTTAATAACCGTGAACACCCTAACGGCCTGTAGTCATCAGTGGGAGGCGAATGGGTGTTTAAATTGGAGAGGCAATGATTTTTAACT